>ML776846.1:972101-999661 GCA_009831015.1 Picea engelmannii | reverse complement strand
GGCTAAAGGTGAAGAGAAGGACGGAAAAGGCATTCATTGTTCACTTGTTGAGTTGAGTGAGGAGAAGAGGAGATTTAGGAGAGTTGGAGAAGAAGTAGGAGAGGGGCGCACCTTGAGAAGAGGGCGCATTTCTGAAGGAGGGTGCACTCACTCTTGTAGAGAGCTTGAAGGGCGCACATACTCATGGAGAGTGGGCGCACTTAGCATTGGCAAGAGGGCGCACAATAAAGCAGCTACAGCAGGCACATTTCACAAGGAAGAAGAGCAGGACAAGAAGGGTGCAAATCCCAAAGTTCAGGGTGCGCACTTCAAGGCAAGATTGGCTCATTATTCAAGGGGAAATCTGCTGCCATACTTGAGATAAGTTGGCTGTAACATTTGTTATCTCTGCTGTAATAATTTCCTTCTAGCTCCATAATAAATATTCCTCTTCAACTGGTTTTCCCCATGGGGGTTTTTCCAGGGCCATGTTGACTAAAAATACATGTGTTAAATTCTTGTGGTTTGCATATTTCTTTATCAGCATTTAAAGTGGAAAAAATCTAGAGGGTATTTACTGTTTTAATGTATGTTGAAAGAGCTAATTAAAGACAGCAAAAAATTCCTAAATAAACCTTGAAATCAGCAGCATTAAATGAGTTTTAAATCATTCCTGAAGGCAGTTATATATCAGCAGCTTTAACAGACCTGTTAGCAGTCCTAAAACTGTGGGAAAAACAGTCATGTTCTTATCCTTGAAACAGTCCTAATCAGACCTGAGTTGGACAGCCCAAGGAGCCTCAAAATTTCTTCATGGTATGAGAGCCTAAGGGCATGAGAGAGAGCTGATAAAGTGCAAACAGTGTGTTGACTAATTGGGTTGGTTGTCATTGATGTCAACCCTTGAAGCAAGTCCGGTAGCAAATTTCGGTAGCCCCAACAGTATGGTTAAGGGACTCAAGATTGTTTGAGGTATAAAGGTATGAAGATCAATATATTTGCAGCTAAGACTATTCTAGATGGATAGTACATGTCATGTCATTTCCGGTGATATGTGGAACGTCGCATAACTCCTCACGGCTAGAGAGTTATGGCCATGTGAAGTTGGAGAACCCTCATGAGTTATCTAAAAGCCACCAGAAGGTCAAAGAAGTCAAATTATTCTAGAAGCTCCTAGAAGAAGGTTGACTAGTCAAAATAGTTAATCATGGGTTAAGTTGTTGCAATAAGAAAATAATTAAAAATACTTTAGTTGCAACTAGAAGTGAAGAGTTTACTATTTGTGGAT
The DNA here is from genome assembly GCA_009831015.1 of Picea engelmannii. NCBI lineage: Eukaryota > Viridiplantae > Streptophyta > Pinopsida > Pinales > Pinaceae > Picea > Picea engelmannii. Next base: position 998,394 of record ML776846.1, on the reverse strand, counting down.
AAAGTGGTTGTAAGTGGACAAGTGGTTAGAAGTGGGTTAGCCCTAGAAGAAGGAAGTTGGGTAAAGTTAATTAGAAGGTAACTCCTTGAGGAAGCTACTTGGAGAGTATAAATAAGAGAGAAAGGGTCTCCTATTAGCACCTAATGAGCACATTGAATATCTATTATTTGTGAAAAGTTTATTGCAGGTACTCATCGATACATCTGAAGTTACGCAAGTCTGAGGTAGCAAGAAGGGTTGACAGCGAAAGTTTCGGAGTTGCAGAAATACTGAAAAAAACCCTAGTTTTTGAGGTGTACGCGGGCTGCAATGGAAGAGGTCGCCTACATACGCGGGCTGCAGTGGATTAGGGCGTGTACATACGTGGGCTGAAGAAGAAGAGGTCGTGTACAATTGAGAAAAGCCATGAAAGCTTGAGTTGTTGAGGGTGTCAGGTTCTCAGAGTCTGAAAGCAAGTTCCCAGGAAGGCCTACAGTGATCAGGTACACCAGATCTATCTACAGATTCAAAATTTATGTCATATTCTTATGTGTAGTTGGATATTGTTGTCTACAGGAGATATGGTTATGGGAGCTCGAGGATTTTCCCTAGAGAGACTATTGGTTGTATGGCACCTACTGTGTGAGCTAGATCTACAAAAATACAGCACTGGTATGTTTGGTATTCATCATTGTATGTTTGGTATTCATCATTGTTTCGTCTTGATGGGTTGAGTGTTGAAGCATATCTTGCATTTCTTGGTACATGGTTGAGGGTTTTGGGTTGTGAAGTGTTGGTGAAGTTGTTAGCATAGTTTGAGGCTGCATATCAGTGAGGGTTTGATGTCTAGTCCATGTGAGGGTTATTACACTTGATCATGATTGTATATACATGTATGGCACATGACTAGAGAGACATAGATGCACATGGTTAAGGGATATGTATGATGATGTATGCATAGGGCACAGTTACATATTGAACACAGTGACAAGCTATAGGTTGATTTGACAAAGGCAGCAAAGTATTTGAATTTCAGTAAGGTGGAAACCTTAGCTTTTTGAAGGTGTACGCAGACTGCAGAATATACAGGCCATGTACATACGTGAGTTGCAATATAGACAGGTCGCATACATACGCGAGTTGCAGCATATACAGGTCGCGTACCTGTTGGTATTTGTTGGTACAGGTTGATTACAGGTTGGTTACAGCTTGTTGGCACAGATTGGTACATGTTTACAGTGGTATATTTCACAAGGACAGTGTGGTAGTGGTTTCATCATTTGACACTTATATTTCAGGGCGGTTGGACGGGGAAGAATAGGGGGTTGTAGCCACCTTCCAATTGTAGTCAGAGAACATAGGGGGTTGTAACCTCCTTCTAGTTGTAGCCAGAGAATTGGGGAGTTGGAGCTTCCCTCAGGTTTTAACCTGAAAATATAGGGGGTTGGAGCCTCCTTCTAGTTGCAACTAGAGAGCAAAGGAAGTTGGTGCTTCCAATGAATATAATTCTTCAAGACATATAAGAAAAAGCATTACATGGTTTTCTCCCGCATTGGGTTTCCACGTAAAAATACTAGTGTGTTGTGTATGTGTATGATTTCTCATTGTTCATGGTTCATTTATTCTGCACTTGTTGAATGATAATGGTAAATTGATCATAAAGATAAACAACATTTATATATTGTGGATAAAAATGAATTAAAAATCTCTATTACTAATTCACTCTCCCCCCCCCCCTCCTCAATAATCCAACAATTGGTATCAAAGCAAGTTCCTTCAGGAATCTGTTCAACCACTAGAAGGTAGATCATGGAGAGCAAGAGTACGTATAAAAATGGGATACCACAGTTTGATGGGCAGAACTATGCATTCTAGAGTAGAAGGATGAAAACATATGTACAAGCATAGGGATTTGAGATTCGGCAATCAATAGTAGATGGATATAAAGAACTTGTCGTTCTTCCAACAAATGACAATGGAAGGAAACTCGGCCTAAATAATTCGAAAGCCAAAAATGTTATCCTGAATGGTCTAGTTGATTCGGTATATGTCAAAGTTATGCATTGCAGCTCCACAAAGGAGATTTGGATAAACTTCAGAATGTTTATGAAGGAGACACAAAGGTCAAGGCAGCAAATCTTCAAACTTAGAGAGGTCAATTTGAACAGTTGAAGATGAAGGAAGATGAAAATATTGCAGCCTATTTTTTACGAGTCAATACAACAGTGAATGCAATTATAGGATTGAGAGAAGAAGTTGAATCTATAATTGTTCAGAAGGTACTAAGATCTCTTCCAATGATATTTGATCCTAAGATCTCAACACTAGAAGAAAGAACAGATCTGGATTCAATAAGCATGGATGAGCTACATGGAATATTCACAGCCTATGAAATGTGAACTGAACAGGAGAATCCAGTTACAAAAGAAACAGCGTTCAAAGCATCCAAGAAGTCAAAGCAAAAGGCAAAGTCAGATAGCAACAGCAATGACATCTCAGAAAACGATGGAGAAGTAGCCAACTTTGTTAGAAGACTGAAAAAGAAAATCGGCGGCAAATATAGAGGTAATCTTCCATTGATTTGTTTTAATTGTGATGGTATTGGTCATTTCGCTAACAAATGTCCCCATAAGAAAAAGAAAAGGAATGAAGAAGATGATTCAAATAGCAAACAAATATATTAAGGAAAAAGAACTAAAAATAAATTTCTCAAGAAAAGCTTTTGCACCAAAGAAGACAGCACCTCATCAGACGAAGATGAAGTTAGTGAAAGTGATACAGAAAGGGTTCTATTCATGGCAGTAGAAGATTTTGATGAAGAAAACACCGAAGAAGAATATGAAGAGGCAGAAGTTGACTACAGAGAAGAACTTTTGAGTGCCATAGAAGTTATGCCATTTCTAGATGGATAGTAGATGTCTAATCCCCACTGTTGAAAAGGAGCTTCTACTACCACAAGTTTCAAGGGTTGTGCCGGGAGCTTTTGTTTACCAGTAAAGTATTGGCAAGGTTGGCATGATCGGACATATCGATGAGTATCAGTGAACAATGTTGGCCAATAATATCCAGCTCTTAAGATCTTGTGTGCAGTAGTACGGGCAGCAAAGTGTCCACCACAATGCCCAGAGTGTAATTCTTTCAACAGCGTATTGGCTTCTTCTTGGTTCACACATCTAAGGAGAACTCCATCCGAGTCCTTCCAGCCAAGGCCATTTTCAATCAAACAGTACTGCATGGCTTTAAGTCTCAAGGCCCTTATTTTATAGTCTACTAGATGGTCTGGGCACGATAAATTTTTAAGGTAGTATATTATGTCGGAATACCATTCATCATGTTCTAGCTCACTCACTATCAAGTTGATTTGTTCGCTCTCTCCCATTTGTATGGCCTCTTGGTTTCTTTCAGTCAGCATTTGGGCTAACCCTTGTCCCTTCACAATCTTGGTGGATTTTATTTCTAAATCATATTCTTGGATCTTGGAAACCCACTTACCCCTAGTACCCATACAATCTTGTTGTGATAAAACATCTTTTACTGTTGGGTAAGAGACATAAGCCTTAATCTCGTTGTAACCCACATAGTTTCTCAAATGTTTAAGGGATTTTACCAAAGCGTAAACTTGTTTCTCAATAATTGAATAATTCAGCTCTGAATCCCTAAGGACTTTACTCATGAATGCAATAGGGTGTTCATGGTCATCAACATCTTTCTGCAACAAGACACCTGTGATGGTATCTTGAGAGGCAAAAAAGAATATCATGAAATCCCGTGAATAATCAGGACTAACCAGAACTAGGGCTTGGGAAATGGCGTATTTTATATCTTCAAAGGATTTAATGTCCTTGTCATCCCACCTAAATGTCGTGTCCTTTTTAAGTAATGCACTCGTGGGTTTTATTCTTTCGGCAAAGTTTGGGACAAATCTTCGAATGAAGTTTATCTTTCCAAAAAATGATTGTAGGGACTTTTTGTTAGCTGGGGGGCATACATCCTTGATAGATTGGATCCTCTCTGGGTCTATAGAAATTCCTCCCTCTAAGGCTATGTGTCCCAATAGCTTTCCTTTATCTATCCCGAAAACAGACTTCCTACGGTTCAAGGAGATACCATACTTTCTACATCTTTCAAAGACAATTCTAAGGTGCGAGATGTGGTCTTTTCTTTCCTTTGATACGACTGTGAGATCATCTTGGTAAATTTCTATGATTTTTTGAATGAGATCCCTAAAAGCAAAGTCCATCACTCTTTGAAAGGTTGCACCCGCATTCATAAGGCCAAAAGGCATTCTCAAGTACATGAATGTTCCCCATGGTGTGGTAAATGTTGTTTTAAGTTGATCTTCTCTTTTTAGTAATACTTGGTTGTATCTAGAAAATCCATCTAGCATGGACATCATGCCTGCCCCTGTAACCCTTTGTAATAAATGTTCCATATTTGGGAGGGGGTAGTTGTCTTTCAAAGATAGTTGGTTAAGGCTTCGGAAATCTACACATAAGCGAATGTCACCACTTTTCTTTCGAACAACTACCAAATTTGACATCCATGATGAATATCTAATGGGAGCTATGATACCAGCATCGATCATCTTTTGGAGCTCCTTTTGTATCTGGCTTGCCAACTTCGGGTTAATATGTCTTAACTTTTGTCAGAAAGGTTTGGCTCCTTCTGTCAAAGGTATGGCATGTTGGATGTCTTCACCCCTATAAGCGTTCAGTGCATCATAATTCCAAGCAAAGGTATCTTTAAATTCTCTTATGAGGTCAAGTATCTCATTCCTCTCATTTTCTGTAGTACCTTTCCCTATTTTGACCATTCTTGGATCCATCTCAGTGCCGATGTTGAATTCTAAGGCTTCATCTATTTGTTTCTTGGGGTTTTTTCCTTTGTAAACATCGTGTCTATCAAAGAGGTGTTCTAAAGGGACACACCCTTTTGGCAAAGTGTTATTTTGCATGTTTACTACATCTAGGTCCATGGAATCAGCTAGGAAGTTTACTTGTGAATTGGTGAATTCTCTGTTGTTTTCCATGAATCTAAAGATTTGATTATCATCTTCAAAGACTTTCCAATGCTCTAAGTTATCAGGGATCGATGGTCTAAACAAGACTTCCATTTTGCACAAGTTTTGGAGGGGGGCATCACAAGGTTGTAAAGTGGATGTTGAGACAGCCAAGGCATCTGCCACAAAGTTTTCTTCTCTAGGAACTGCTTCAATTGACACTACCTCGAAGGATTTTGCAATGGATCTTGCGAAGTCACGGTACCTTTTCAATCTTTCATTCTTCGCAGCAAAGTCTAACAACACTTGTGATACTATCAAGTTTGAATCTCCTATAACCTTCAAGTGTGTGGCACCCTTGTCGATTGCTAAGTTAAGGCCTATAATAAAAGCTTTGTATTCAGCAACATTGTTTGTACAATGGTATTCAAGTCTATAGGAGTAATAGAAAGTTTCCTTGGATGGGGTTGTCGGGACAATGCCTGCTCCTGAACCAGAACTTGAATGAGCACCATCAAATTCCAAAGTCCATATTCCCCCAGGTGTTTTGCTAAGCTCATCCTGAGAATTTCCCCCTTGGACAAACCAACTTTCAATCCCATTGTTTACACAAAGGAGCTGATTATCGGGTTCTTCGGGAGTTTCAATAAGGCAGCCCGTGATGGGTTCTTTGTGAAGGGTAAAAAATCCTCCTTCGGGGTGAGGTATGATAGCTTTGGACCCTTGGTCTTGGAAGCTCTCGGTCAAGTTCTCTATCAAGTCCTTACGGAGTAGAATTTCCCAGTTGCTTAAAGTGTCTATCACGAACACATCAATTTTGAAAGGGGCATCAGGGCAAGCATGGAAGGCAATACTTAAGTCCTTAATGATGCCTCGTGTGAAACCACCTTGCGTGTTTGGTTGTGATATACTGAGACCTAGTTGGTGCATAACCCTTTCAGTCATAATGTTTCTAGGGGTATCTGGGTCAAACACACAATTATGGAGAAGGAAATCATTGATTTGGAGGGTAACATAAAAAGGTGCAGGTTCTCCATATTTCGTTCCCATGCTCGCAACCTGGTAGACAATGGGGAATTCCTCTTCACAATTATCTTCCTCATTGATCTGTGAAGGCGAGTATTCAATGTCTTCAACCTCAAGGTTTCTAAATGTATTTTGAGTGGGTTTCAAATCCTCAGGAGGTTCATTTTGTTGTGAAAACAAGGAAGCATCTTTCATGTTTGAGAAACTTGTGCTCCATTTCCTAGGGAAAGTACTATTTTCTACCTCTAGAATCTCTGGGAGGTCATGCTTCAGCCCTACCATGCTTTCCTTACCCAGCTCCCAGATGTCATCATTGTTTAAGAGGTTGACCTGATGGATGGAATTGTTGAACTTAAGGTTCTCCTGAATCTGGTAAGCAGCCTCTTGTGCTTCTTCTAGGCTTGTAGGTAATCGATCCTTGAGGGTAAATTGTAAAGTTCCTTCTAAGGAGTTCAGGTAATGTTGGAGAATAGCGCCCTTTGGGAGAAAGTTGGGCGGAAGTTTGCTAATTAGAGTGTTGAACCTATCATTGAATTCCCTAACGTCTTCGTCGGTTCATTTGCAAACTTCGAGGTATTGAGAATAAAAGGATGCCATACTTTCTTCTTTACCCCATCTCTTCATGAAAGCCCGTTGCAAATCTTCAGGGGTTTTGAGGCTTCCACTTGAGAGTTTATTAATCCAGGTTCTGGCACTCCAAGTGAGCGAGTTCAAGAAAAGTCTCATAAACGCGTTAGGGTGTTATTTTCCTAATTGATGAAATTCATACCCCTCACAAAATTTAGTCCAATGTGAGTTGCCATAAGATCCCACTTCTCCCGAGAATTTAGGTATCCAGGAATCAGCTTTTTTCGGGGGATCATGTAATCAACCTTGGGTGTTAGCTAGGTCCAAAGGGCCAAAAAGTTCTTTGGGAGACCATTTAGGAAGGGCCATGGGGACAATAGGAACTACAGGAGAAGAAAGTGTGTATTGACATCCGCTCCGGGTCGTCATTAGTGGAGTCGCCAAACAAGCTTCTTCAGATTATCAAAGGGATGAGGGGATCACCCTCAGTGGAGTCACCAAGTAAGCTTTGTAAGATAAAGGCTTTTGAGGAAAGGCTTACCGAAAAGTGTCGTCTTTGAGGAGAATTGACTCAGTGTTCCCTGGCAATGGCGCCAAAATGTTATTGCGCAATTTGTACTTGCCCAAAGCCTAAGGCAAGTGAAGACTAAATTGGCGTAACAAGGAGGATGTCCTATCATTGTCACCTTAATAAGACACCTCTTTCTATTTAGGAGTAGTACCCCAAAGGAAACGTCCCTAGTGACCTGGGGGTTTGAGAAAGCTAAGGCAAAATATTAAGAAAGTCCCACCCCTCTCACAAGTTACTCTGATCAAAAGTTCCAAGGGTTTTAATAAGATGAAGCAAAATAATATTTGAGTGTACCTTCCCAGAACAAGACAACAAGAAAAGATGCTATTTGCAAGTACTATATGATGTTAGTGCTTCATAAAACTATAGACTTTTGATAAAATGAATAAGCTGATATAAAAGCTGAAGCAATAGAAGTATTTATAACAGCAATATCTATTTAGCAATAGCTTCACAATTATGCCTTAATAAAGCTTCAAAAATGACAAGAAATGATAACATAAACTTGACAAAATGATAGTAATTGTCAGAAGCAATGATAGCAATGTATATTCAGCTTAAAATCTTGCTTTTAAGATGAATTTGTTGTTGTTATAGATGGCTGTAGCAATCTTTTGCAACAGCAGCAAATTAGTTAGTAAGTTAGTCTAATCTAGTGTTAGAAATAGTTAGTAAAGGTCTTGAGGTAGATGGTTTAAGAGTCGTTTTAGTCAATCAATCACTTGCAAGGTATGAACTAGTGCCTTTTAGGGTAAATGGACTCAAAGTTTGCAGTGGCAATTCTTAGAAGGAAACAACAAATGATAATAGATGAGCTTAAAGGAAAGGGAAAATGACTGAGGTGTTTGTAACCTAAGGCCTCAATATCTAAAACCCTAGAAGGAAAAGATGCTAGAAAGTAGGTAACCCTAGGCCCTAGCGATTTCCTTCTTCTTTAGATCAAACTTGAACTAAATGTATGAAGCTTAGTGAAGCAATGATACTAGAGCGCTACAAAGGTAGGGCTCTAGTATATCCTTCAAAGGAGGTGTTCTCTAGCAAAATCAAGTAGCTGAAGAGTTGTAAAGAAAGGACAATAACATGTGCTTTTCTCCTAGGGTTTCACACTAGCAATTTCATAATCTTAGAAATGAACAAGTAAATGCACCATAACCATTAAAAATAAAGAAGGATTGCATATTTCTACATACTTCATCAAAAATAATCTAGCCACAAACCCTAGTTGAAGACTTTCCACCATGAAAATGCAAAAATACACCAAAAATAGCCTCCTCCAAGAGTTGCGCACCACTTAATTTCAGCCAAGGAGCCTTAAAGGAGGCTGAATTTCAGACCTCACACTTGTGTGAGTGAAAGATGATGAAAAATATAAGAGATTTTTCCCTTATTTATACAATAATTATGACCTTTAATTACAATTTAGGTAAAAAAAGGCCACCATGGGTCGTTTACATCAAAAATCCAATTTTACATAAAATTAACAATCAAAACCCTAATTTGGTCTTTTAGGGATGACGTCATGCCCCTCTTAGGGTAACATTAGGCCCCCTCGTGGAACACTAGGCCTCCAAAGTAAATTGTTAGGCCTCAAAAGGCCTCAGAGGCTGCCACACGTGCCAACCAAGTCATCCTCATGCCAAAACCCTAATTGGATGACGTCAAGGCTCAAAATGATGACATCAGGGGCCTTCAAGGGCCAGCGTCATGGTGGGAGGGCAAGACCCTCCTAGGTCCAGGCCTACCAAAGCGCCTCTAGTGGAACGTCCTCCTTTTTCTCTGGTGCAAGCCTCTGGTATCCCTCTGCCCTTGGCTAGGATCACAGCATCCATCTGGTGGGATTTTAGCCCCATGGAGGTCTGAACTAATCATCTCCCCATATTTACCTGTCCTACGGGCATGGTCTTGCAGCAACAACAAGTACGCCCTCCATGGGCTCACAGGGATCATAGCAATGTCAATCACATCTAATAATCAAGTTACCCAATCATGTGCATCAAACCCCACTTTACCCAGACAAATGCTCAAAGACGTTATGCTATTTAACAAGCCAGGTTTGGAGAGGGTCTCAGAATTTCCTATTGGGCTAATCCTCCTCGGGTGTGGGGTGTTTCCCAGGTGAAGACCAATCTAGGTCATGTAAATGTATGAGATGGTGTAGGTAATGTTTGGGCAAGGGGTGCAATGATGACAGGAAAATGTAGGTATTACCTGTGGGTGCCTCTGTAGAGGGTGAGCTGCACCTTGTCATGGATGCAATTGTTTCCTAGCCCATTCAATGTCTTTTACTCTTTGTCTTATTTCTTTTTCTTTTCAAGAGAATAGTTGGAGGACACTGTCCTGGCGTGGTGACTAGTGGTGACAGCGTTACCCACAAGCATTTCATGGAAATGAGTAGGCTGGCTCGTGATGAGACCCCCTTTCTCTTGGCTATGCCACCAAGAGCCACTACCCTAGCTTGGTGACCAAATGAATAATAGTGTCCTACCGCTACATGCCCATGGACCTAATAGGTCGGCTCGTGATGAGACCTACTATCCACCAACTAGGCCTTAAGTTTTATTTTATTTTACGGGTCCCCTTTTCTTGCTGAGAAGCCTTTTATTGCTTTCTCGGGAATCCCTGGGCAAAGCATCTCAAGGTTTCATCTTGGCTTTTAACTTTTGCCAGCTACTTTTACCCTCTAGGCCTTTAGCCCCTTCTTCCCACAAAGCAAGGTACAACCCTTACTAGCTTGGCAAACCCAATGCCCGAACCAATGTAGGGGATAGATGAGAGGGATAATGATGAAAAGTGGTAAGTATGGAAGGAATGGACGCTGACCTTTCATAGACCCACCCAGTGGCAACACATCCCTAAGGGAACCAACTTACTAGGGCACTTTGTCATCCCCCCCAGGTATGGACAAGTTAAAGCACATAATTTCCAAGCAAACATCATGAAACAAAAAAGAATTCAATGTACATATTCAAATGTTTTGAGAATCAGAGTGACACATACCATGATACCCAGACTCGTTACCTCATGGAGCAAGACCCACTGCTACTTCAAGACCAGACCGATGGGATGGATGTTGTTGTTGCTAATAGATAGGAGGCGTTGAAGAAAAGATGGGCCCTCCAGGGCCAAGCTCAAGTCATATGACTCTTGGTACTCCATGTCTAGGACCTTTGGGCCTCGAGACATAATCTCCTTAGTTATCCCTAGGGTAGAGGATAACATGTTGTATGGCACCTACTGTGTGAGCTAGATCTACAGAAATACAACACTGGTATGTTTGGTATTCATCATTGTTACATCTTGTTGGGTTGAGTGTTGAAGCATATCTTGCATTTCTTGGTACATGGTTGAGGGTTTTTGGTTGTGAAGTGTTGGTGAAGTTGTTGGTGTAGTTTGAGGTTGCATATCAGTGAGGGTTTGATGTCTAGTCCATGTGAGGGTTATTACACTTGATCATGATTGTCTATACATGTATGGCACATGACTAGAGAGACATATATGTACTTGGTTAAGGGATATGTATGATGATATATGCATAGGGCACAGCTACATATTGGACACAGTGACAGGCTACAGGTTGATTTGACAGAGGCAGCAAAGTGTTTGAATTTCAGAAAGGTGCATAACATGTCTGGAAAGATGTTATGCAAGAGTATGATTCCATTATGTGGAATGATGCATGGGAGGTGGTGCCTAGACCAGAGGAGAAGTCAATTGTGACTTCCAGGTGGTTGTACAAGATTAAGTATGTTGCAAATGGTAGCTTTGAGAAACACAAGGCTCAATTTGTGGCGAGAGGACTCTCTTAGGTTGAGGGGATTGACTATGATGAGACATTCGCACCAATTGTGAGATATACTTCCACCAGGAATATTATGACCATTGCAACAAAGATGGGTTGGAAGATCCATCAGATGGATGTAAAGACAGCATTTCTGAATGGTCTTATAGAGGAGGAAGTATACAATGAGCAGCCACAGGGGTTAGAGGTGTTTGGGAGAGAGTCCCGTGTGTGCCTCTTGAAAAAGGCATTGTATGGTCTAAAGCAAGCTCCACGAGCTTGCTATTCCAGGATTGACTCTTACTTGTTGCAGATGGGCTTTGAGAAGAGTGAGGCGGATCTAAATCTCTATTACATTGTTAGTGGAAAGGATACTCTCATTCTTATCCTATATGTTGATGACTTGTTTATCAATAGAGGGGAGGAGCTCATAGTTGATTGCAAGAGGGGTCTTGCTTCAGAGTTTGAGATGAAAGACATAGGACTGATGCAATATTTCTTGGGCATGGAGGTTTTGCAGGAGGATGGGCACGTCTTTCTAGGATAGGGGAAGTGTGCACGGGATATTCTGAGCAGATTTCAGATGGAGGACTACAGACCCATGTCGACACCTATGGTCATCAACTGGAGGAAGCTTAGAGCTTCCGAGTCCGAGTTGGTGGATGCTACGAGATATCGCCAATGGGTTGGTTCTTTGATGTATCTGGTTAACACTATAGCAGATATTTGTTTTGTTGTGAACACTCTCAATAAGTATATGGTGGAGCCTAGGAGAGTGCACTTAATAGCAGCAAAACAAGTTTTGAGGCACATAGCAGAATCAGTGGATTATGGTTTGGACTACGTCAGAGGTGATGGGGTAAGGTTGATTGGATATACAGACTCAAACTGGGCAGGATGTACAGTTGACAGGAAGAGCACTTCAAGGTGTTGTTTTGGGTTGGGATCAGCAATTGTTTCCTAGTTCAACTAGAAACAAAGGTCAATGGCACTGAGTTATGTTGAGGCAGAGTATATGGCAGCCAATCAGGCCAGTTGTGAGGCCATTTGGCTTCGCAAGTTGTTGGTTGGTCTATTTGGTCATGAGTTGAGGCCTACAGTGATTCACTGTGATAATCAGAGTTGTATCAAATTCTCTAAGAATCCAGTCTTTCAAGACAGGTCCAAGCACATAGAGATTAGATACCACTTCATTTGTGATTGGGTTCAGAGAGGGGCAGTTCAGCTTGAGTACATACCTACTACTGAGCAGATTGCGGACATTCTCACAAAGTCTTTGCCAAGGGGCAAGCATGTATACTTCAGAGACAAGATGGGAGTGGTGAATAACACTTTCCTCGGTAAGAGGGAGTGTTGAGTTTTGGTACCTTGGGAAGTGGTCCCCTAGTGTTATTGAGTTCCAAACACTAAAGGCGGAAAAAGTGACTCTCACAAACTTTATTTTATGTTATAAAGTCAAAGTGACTTTATGAGCTCATTAAGTCATAAAGTGATTTAGGGAACTTAAGTAAAGGGGGAAATTTAATCTCCACCCTTCATCTTGTTTGGCTAAGATCTAATCTTCGCCATTGGCTCCTAGGTTAGCCTAAGGAAGAGGCTAAAGGTGAAGAGGAGGGAAAAGGCATTCATTGTTCACTTGTTGAGTTGAGTGAGGAGAAGAGATTTAGGAGAGTTGGAGAAGAAGAAGTAGAAGAGGGGCACACCTTGAGAGGAGGGTGCATTTCTGAAGAAGGGCACACCAAGAAAAGGGGGCGTACTCACTCTTGTGGAGAGCTTGAAGGGCGCACATACTCATGGAGAGTGGGCGCACTTGCATTGGCAAGAGGGCGCACAAGAAAGCAGCTACAGCAGGCACATTTCACAAGGAAGAAGAGCAGGACAAGAAGTGTGCAAATCCCAAGGTTCAGAGTGCGCACTTCAAGGTAAGATTGGCTCATTCTTCAAGAGGAAATCTGCTGCCATACTTGAGATAAGTTGGCTGTAACATTTGTTATCTCTGCTGTAATAATATCCTTCTAGCTCCATAATAAATATTCCTCTTCAACTGGTTTTCCCCATGGGGGTTTTTCCAGGGTCATGTTAACCAAAAAATCAAGTGTTAAATTCTTGTGATTTGCATATTTCTTTATCAGCATTTAACGTGGAAATATCTAGAGGGTATTTATTGTTTTAATGCATGTTGAAAGAACTAATTAAGAACAGCAAAAACTTCCTAAATAAACCTCAAAATCAGCGGCGTTAAATGAGCTTTAAATCATTCCTGAAGGCAGTAAATGAGCTTTAAATCATTCCTGAAGGCAGTAAATGAGCTTTAAATCATTCCTGTAGTTGGAGGAAAGAAAAAGCAGGGCCGTACAGGCTAAGTTTGCTAGGCTATAAGAAATTTCTGAATTCGCTGTTGTAATTATTTTCTTCCTCTGAAGCCAATAAAATCCTCTCATTTACTGGTTTTCCCTACGGGGTTTTTCAAGGGGCATTGCCCAGAAATATTTGTGTTCAAATGGGTGTGTTGTTTATGATTCCGCTGTGCATTTTTAATGGTTAAAATTCAGCTGTAAATTTTCTACATAGTTTACAGAATTTATATGAGTAGTAGATTAAATTCTAAGTTGTTAAATTATTGGCATAAAATTTATGATTGTTGGGTTTCAAGAAATTAACAATTCCTACTTCCTTCCCATTTATTATTTTGCAAAACCGTAGTGACTAGTCTGCAGATTGGTGTCCTGGAAAGTTGAAACCACTTCTGACCACAATTGCAACAATTCTTTTCCTTCTTTTAGACCCTTTATGAGTAGTAGAATTATCGTCATTGTATTGGTTTTGTGGATTACAACCAGTTGTCTTTGTCCTTCATTGATGCTTTTGGCTCCATCCACATATTGAGGATTCAATAGTTTAAGGTCATTGTGGATACAGTGCTTCAACCGTGCAATGTACATTTTCAGCAGTAGGGTATAGGTGAACTCAAGGTTTCTTGTTGCGAGGATTTCCCATTCATAAGTGTAATCACTCATTGTCTTGTTTGGTATAGGCAGGCAACCTTAGTATAAATATAGTCTTTTTCTTGATCATGAAGCCTCTTTAACGAGTCGTCCATGAACATTTTCCAATTTATCGAAAAACTGCTACTTTTTTAGACCACCATAGGGACCAATCGTAAGCATCTCCTTCTATACAATGTGAGGTCGTCATTATCTTTTCTTACATGCAAGCTAGTGGATTTGATGCAAAGATTCCTTCCATTTTATTAACCCAAATGATGGCCAATCTATTGTCCTTTCCATTATATTTTGGTAATTCCATCTTTATTTTATTGAAGAACTCCATCCTATCTTGACTGCTCCAATTATCTATGCCTAATCGGCCCATTGTTTCTGGTGGAGTTTGAAAATTTAGTAGCATAGCTATGAGCCCATCTAGTTTGTCAAGTATCTCTTTGAACAACCCTTCATTCCTATCATTTATGGTTCTTGCCACCTATTTATGTCCCAATTGTTAAATTGTTCCATCAATCATTAGCTTCCTCTCCTTTCCAGATAAAATTTTCCTATAATTCTTTTTGTTCTTTTTCGATACCATTGAGGCGGTATTTTATTGAGTTTACTTCATCTCAATAAGTCCAAACATCATTTTGGACTTCATCGATTGTCACCATTTTCTTCCTCCTTGCAAAATACAGCTTCTCTTTGAGTTACTCTACTATACCAAGTGAATTTAGTGGTTATACGACTTGATTGAAGGGTGGTTGTACGAATTCTTAATAGGTGGTTGTTTGTGATGAATACAACTACAGAATTTGCCTAAATTAGACACCAACATGTATTAGCTTTCAGGGTTACTCCTAAAGTGTTTACACCATGCTTCGAGGTGCTTCATGTGATGTGGAGTGCATGGTGTGTGGATGACCCTTGATTGTGTCATGATGGACATAAACATTGGAGGTCTCTTACTCATTGATTGCTAGACCTTGTCTTGATGCTTGTGTGACATTCTTCCTTGGACAGTTGGAGACCTATGGAGCTTGTTGACATTCTTCATGATGGCCACATGGAGGTTGCTTGATTGCTTGCTTGGGAGGATGATTTTCTTTGGAGGAGAATTTAGCATCTTGGAGGAGGGTGTTGAACCCTAGATGGCATGGGCACACTGGGTTGCTTGTATGGCAGCTTGTACTTGACATGAGGACGCTTGGGTTGAGATATGGATCATGTAGGTGGGGTGGACCCGGAGGAGCACAGGGCATAGGAGGATCATTAATGCTCTGCAGGCTTGAGGAGGTGGAGCATTGGATACATCTCGTGGAGTGTTCATGCCTCGCAGCCTTGCTTGTTACATGTCTTCACCTTGGAACTTGACATGTGTCACTTGGAGTGGGACATGTGAGCCTACTTGTGTAGAGTTAGGTTTCTTGTAGTAGACTAGGTCCACTTTATATTGTTGGCCTCCCTTTCCTCTCATAAAAATAGAGGACTGAGAGACTCCTTCCATACATTTATTCATTCAAACAGTTGTATTAGAGATGTGAGAGTGGAGTGCACTAGTCTCTATCTCTTGTGTACTCTTCATTGTATTATCTCTCTGTCTTGGAACACCAGGGTTCTTGGAGAATTTCAAGGGAAATTTTAGGATTAGGTTTTTACCCTAAGGAAGCATTGAAGCTAGGGTTTGTCATAAACCCTAGATTGTCAAAGATAGCATTGTATCTTGCAGCTCTTGTGAGAGAAGAAGACTAGGGTTTTGTGGCATTTGGAAACCCTAGTGCTACTTCGTATGCTTGTTGAGGAGGAGGAGAGAAGGAGATGTCTTACGTGTGAAAAGGAGGACTTGCCAATGTTGATGCTAGCTTGTTGAGGATCCTTGGTGGAGTGAGCAACTTTGGTTAAGAGTGATTTATAGCTAGGAGTTGGTGATTAAGGTTTTCATTGCTTCCCTCACTAGGGTTTGGCAAGCTTGACTTGTACCAGCTTTGTGATAAAGCTGTGGTATGTACCTATACTTCATTTCATATATGAAGTATATGAAATGAAGTTTTTCAGCTATCCAATTATTGTGTACTTGCAGACTTGATTTTCAGCATGTATTGTTGTCTTGATTGGGTACTTTTTAGCAATTAATGTTCATGCTGATTTGAAATAACATAGGGCTGAAATTGTTAAGTGATTTAACATATATCTCGAAGATAAGTGGGGCATATTTAATGCTGTAACATTGCTACAATCAAGTTATTTCACCTCTGTTGTATGCATGGAAAAGTGTGCCCTAAAGGCTGTAAGTTGTTGCACTCGATGTACACTTGTTTGGTATCTTTTCCCTTGAGCTGCCTAGTGACTTGGACTAAAGTGAACCGAAGTATTTGCTACTGTTCACTGCTGTAATTAAATATTTCAGATGAGCCCTAAGGCTGAAAGCTCTCATGGATTAGAACTGGGAAACCTCTATTGAGAGGTGAAATTTCATATTTGCATTAATTGCCCTAGATCCAAAATTTCTACAATATGGAATTGCAGACTGTACAACAGAATTCGTATGACTATACAGTAGCAAAATTTGTGGTTGTACAGAGTCGCAATTTGATAACGGCATACAAAATTTGTGGTTGTACAGAGTCACGATTTGCTGACGGCCTACAAAATTTGTGGTTGTTCAGAGTCACGATTTGATGACGGCATACAAAATTTGGTGGTTAACCTTTGTGGTTGGTATGACAACATAAAAAACAATGGCAGCTGGTACAGTGGTGAACAGACAGCGGCTGGTGGAACAGACTCTGGCATGATTTGATTTCCGGTGCGAACCTAATTTCCCCTTGGCCCACGATCACACTCCAATACCAATGCTATGGACAGAGTTCATAAAATTGAATATTCCATGTTGAAAATATAAATATAATTGATAAAATAGATCGAAGAGTACATCAATGAGTGCTTGTGGCATTTATATGCCTATTGTGATCTTGAATGTATAAGTGTCTTTACAAGTTATATCTTTTAATGATTAAACCTATATCTTGTGCTTGTAACCTATGCTTACTATATCCTAAGTCTATCTGTACTATTTTACGTGTATTTTACATGCATAACAGTGTTCTTGAACCTTTTGTATTGCTCTTCCAAACTTAATTAGAACAAGTTGACATCAAAGATTGGACAAGAATACAAGGGAATCAAAAGGTTTTGATACTGCTACATAAATGGGTTGCAATACAAACAAATGGTTCAAGTAAAACAATGTTGACAACAATGAGTGCATAAAAAGAAACTCACCAATCCATGGAGACCTTCATATGAAGAAATCATAATTAACATTGATTAACTGGCCAAAAATCTTGATAATGGCAAAAATATGGTATGGTACCTTTCTGGCCAGCCAAATATCAAAATGGAAACAAATTGGAAATATTTTAAGCAATGTTACATCATACATGGGGACACGTTCCCGAGGATAGGGGACACACTCCCCACACTCTTGTGACATGGGTACTCCAAGGGGGACATTTCCCCAAGTCCCCTTTTAGGGGGACGCAAGGAAACACAATAGGGAATACCCACCCTCAAAAAATGAGACAGTCCCATGCTCCCTTTTACCAAAGTCCATTGTCTTGAACCCCCCCTCCCTAGTAATTACTGGCACTATCAAATTCTTAAAGTAAAAGTTGATACCCTCCTTTATCTTTCCTTTTCTATCATTTTACTTAAATTTTTAACATTACCATTAATTGTTCCGGGATGTTTGAGAATGGTTCCAACCTCATTGGACTTTATATGGAGAAAGTAGAATTTCATATCCCATTCAAAATTCAGAAGATTTAACAGTTTTTGGGCTTTTAGGAATGGAAGGATTGCAGCATTTCCATTGGATTCTATCGTGTATGAGGGTATGGGATTGGCATTTAATCAAGAGCACCAAGCGCTCTGTGTACCTCAATGTTGATGGTGTTGATTGTTGAATGCCCCCGTCATTATTTTCACAAAAATGTACCCTCCACTCAAACCAAAATCACTGATTAGGCATGTTGAGCTTTTTCTATCATATTTTAAGGCTTGGATTAGGCAGTTTCATCAAAATTGGACAGTGTTGACTGATGTCCCTAGAGGATCAAGGTAGAGGCAAAGGCTAGACGAGGAGGCAGAGGGTGATACCAATGATGAGGACCCCAATATAAACGATGTTTTTAATGATATGTAGTTATTTGTTATAGCATTATATTTTTCGGACTCTAGAGGCCATTTAGAGCCTCGGTGTCTATGTATTTCATTTCGGGTATGTATTGTGATTTACACTCGGTGCCATTTTGTTATATTCACACTTAGTACTTACATGCTATATAAATGAGAAAACTTTGCATATTTGGTGTCTAATGGTTTGGAATCTGGATTAATATTGATGCACATGAACATTTGTATATATAGCATATTTTATGTATATTTTAGTAGTCTGGTTCACCAATGGGTTCTGGTTCCATACCGATCAGACCTTGACCAGTTCTGAGTTATAAATGAAAAAACTTTGCATATTTGGTGTCTAATGGTTTGGATTAACATTGATGACAGATGTACATGAACATATACAATATATAGCATATTTTATGTATATTTTAGTAGTCTGATTCACCAGCAGGTTCCAGTTCCATACCGGTCGGACCTGGACCAGTTCTGATTCTGATAACTTTGGTTACATGTAATGATGAATGTTATTGGTGCATTGTTATATATAAGCTTTCAGTGATTTATGATTCAGTTTTCATATATTCTTATTTATATGTCTTAGTATTTCAGGTGGGGTCCCCTATGTCGGAGACCTCTACTTTCCTTGTGACATTCCCTAGAATTTGGGGGGTGCTTCTACAAGTCCCTTGAATGCATTTCCCTCCTCCCACATCCCCATGTCCCAGAAACTCGGTGGAATATTGATTTTAATAAACACAAAATGAAAATACATCCTACCAAGATATCCTTTCAATTAATAATCTACTCAATAAAATGAATGACTTTTCTTTATTAGATAACTTTACATAGAAAAGGCACAAGTCTAACTATGTTCCAACTTATAATACTAACTTTCAAGTTTTAAAGTTCTTTCGTGTCCATTCACAGCTCCCTTGGTCATGCATAGGTTTCTCCATCTGTGATGACAGGTTATTAAAGTTATGCTGTATGGTTATGCAATGACCTTAAGAACAAAGATATAGTGCTTGCTCTGTTGTCCCCTTTGTGTAAGAGTGACAACCACAGTTTACAATATAAAAATCATCGAATAAATAAAATGCATTTTCATGTTCTTTCTAGGAACAAATGATAAACTTATGAAACTTTCTAGAGAGCACTTAATATCACAAAAGCTTCATTCTGTGACAATTTGCGTCATTTATTCTTACAAGAGGCCACAATTCACACAATTAAATTGCTCCAGAGTGTGAAAGCCATATAACAAAACTGATGTCAGATGTACAATTTCATTTCTCAATTCACATGACGCTTAAGAGTTCTATATTCCTGCAACTTTTCCTTCTAAAGAGAACCAGTGTATATATTCCGAAAATAAGACTACTGAAAACACAGAAACACAATCAAAACTGAATACTTATAATCACATGCAATGAGAATCAGGCTCCAGAAAAAAAATACCAGAATAAGTCAGATGGGCTAATGAAAATATTAAATCCTGGATCATATGATCTTCCACGTCTTCCGCGATTGTCTTCCTCACTGTCAAGACAACCAAATCAGTTCAGAAAAAGAAGTTGCCATAACAGCCTTTTTGAAAAATAATCAAAACAAATATTAGAAAATTCACACCAACTCAGGATAAAAACTTTTAAAAAGGGGCCTTTTCAAATTTATTCAAGGTTGAGCTTCACACGATAATAGCCAACTCCCCAGAACATACCAGAAGAAATCTAATTGAAAAATATGAAAATTATAACAAGTTGAGCTCCCTAGGTGATTAAGGACATGGTTTCCAGTTTATCGGCATGGACTCCTGTCTTTCGCATGCATGTGATCGACTCTAAAAGATATAACTTGTAAGCACCATTCAAAACTGAATATCACTGGCGATTAAAATGTATTTGCTTAGTTTGTTCTAAAAATAGGCTAAAGTTTAATGACTCATAAAGTAAAAGATGATAGAATTACATACCTTCTGCCGGACAAAATAACAATGATTGCTGTATAAACAATAACAATGGAGGCAAGAAGTGTTGTTCCAAATGAAACCCTGATCAAATACTCTGCCACAGCCTGACAGGGACCAGATTAGCTTTTATATATAAATTATAATACTACAATTCTAATTCCTCAAATATTACAAAATGAAGAAAATTGGTTTTAAAATAGGAAACAACACTCTAATACCTTCAATTTATCCAGTACAGGTTCAAATCTCATCCTAAAAGATTTAGCCACAAGTTTGGCTCGATAGTCCCCCGGGAAAACATACAGCACATCTCCTTCATCTGAAACCTGTCAAAAACACCTTGCAGAAGACATTTTGCCTTCATGAAATCAAAATATTACTCATTTTCTCTGCATATTCAGCTCGTCTCCCCTCTAAATAAAAACCACTCACAAGATAACAATAAGATATGTATTAAATCAGAAAAAGCAAACATTCAAGAAAAACAACAGATGATTAGAAAAAAAAAATCTTGTACTAATAGTTTGATGGCACGTTTGATAGATTTATTTTCAACATTTTCCAAAGAGTTTTATTTCAGTGACTGAGAAATCCTAAAATTACAAAATAGGATGAACCTTGGTTCAGAATCTTGAAGTAATTTTAGAAAAAAACAAAGTTCTCTTCCCCATACTACTCAGACACCAGACCATGTTTTGAGACCCTGCAGACTAGATTGAGGACTGCTCATACCTGCACTCTATCAAGAGCTCAGGACCATGATTGTATTACCAGCCCTTTTACCTCAACTAGGGCTTCTTCGGCCTTGGATGTTAAGAGCCTTTCTCTTCTACCTTTGTGGGGGCTACTTTGATGCCCCCAATTATTGCATTGCAGGTTCCATCAGTCCAAGCCATAATCCAGATGGCATATTAAGGATGTCCTTGGGGACCAATCAAGCACCATTGATGGAGATGCTACTCCTGATGTCAAGGAAGACTAGAGAAGGGTCTAGTTATTGTCTTCTAGACTTAGTTATTGTCTTCTAAACTTTGTGCATCTTACAAAACTGGCTACTTTTTCTACTTGGCTGTCTACTTCATTTTGTTTGGCCACCAACTCCTCTAGTGCGCACTTCCTCTACCACTGCTTTACTTGTTGTACCTGACTTCCAAGCTACTGCTTTGTCGGATGGCTTTGATGAAGCTTCCTTTGGATCACTCTCATCCTCTACTAAAACACTGTACTCAAAGCTGGCAAGGATGTTAAGAGAAACATCAAGTTCTACCTTTAACTAGTTCACAACAAGCTTGGAAAACTCCGAAGCTACATAGAGCCTTCAGTAACACTTGCTAACAAACAATGTTCCACCAAGTTTCCAGGATGGGGGGGTGCGGGAGCGGGGAGACACACAGGGGGGACGTGTGAAAACTGTTAATGTTTAAGCCATTATTATAGTTCTTTGCATTTCAATGAATAACAACAGCATAAGATAAGATCACTGAGAAATACACAATCACAAGAGACACATCATTTATCCTGGTAAACCCTTATGGGGCAGAAAACCCAGCAAAACTTCCTTAATATAGATAACCAATACAATGCCAAGAGATAACTCAAACAAGTACAGAAAGTCCTCTCCTAAAGATGCGCCTCTCTCTCTCTCTCTTCTCCAACTGCAGCTCGGAAACTTGTCTCTCAATGAACAAGTGAGTGTGTGTCTAAGTGAGGCGCTAACCTCCTTATTTATACAAGACTGGCATGTGTGGGAGTGTCCTTTCACTAGCAAGGCTGACTTCTTCTTCTTGGTGGTTATAACCACCTTTATTATATTCCGAGGCCTCTTTGATATATTCTGGGGCCGACTTCTCTTTCTGCCTATTACAATTACATTATGACCAATCCGCAAAAGGGGATTTGGTCCTTTTACAATAGCCGACATGATCAATCCACAATGGGGATTGATCCAATGAATAATATATCAAATAATAATAAGAATACACTTTGCATTTACATTATTTCAACACTCCCCCTTAACAAGAAGGGTATTCTACAGCAGCAKCAGATGAGAGAGAGGCCTTTATCATCAACAGCATCAGGAGGATAGCATCATCAATATCATCTTGGAACATTGACTGGCATATCTATAAATCATCGAAAGTTTTCTTCATCGGCAGCAGCGTCATTCTCAAAGGAATGCAATCATCATCTGCATCAATATGTATTAGTATAAAACTAATACATCATCATCATCACAGCACGAGGCTGGCTCATCATAATACAGGACTGGCTTTACGTCACAGTTGTTAAGCTGGAAGTTCAGTACTCGTCTTGCTTTATGTCACAGCAATCAAGCTGGAAGCAAGATACTAGACTGGCTTTACGTCACAGCTTCTCAAGCTGGAAGCACAATACTAGTCTCATCTCAATGTCTTGCTTTACGTCACAGCACTCAAGCTGGAAGCAAGATACTAGACTGGCTTTACGTCACAGCTTCTCAAGATGGAAGCACAGTACTAGTCTCATCTCAACGTCTTGCTTTACATCACAGCACTCAAGCTGGAAGCAAGATACTAGACTGGCTTTACGTCACAGTTGTCAAGCCGAAAGCACAGTACTAGTCTCATCTCAATGTCTTGCTTTACGTCACAGCACTCAAGCTGGAAGCAAGATACTAGAGTAGCTTTACGTCACAGTTGTCAAGCCGGAAGCACAATACTAGTCTCATCACATCTTCTTGCTTTATGTCACAACCATCAAGTTGGAAGCAAAATACTAGACTGGCTTTATGTCACAGCTGTCAAGCCGAAAGCACAGTACTAGTCTCATCACATCTTCTTGCTTTACGTCACAACCATCAAGTTGGAAGCAAGAGATGTCTCATCACAACAACTACTCCCCCTTTCGAGGAAGGTCCTTTCGGACTATACCAAGCTTATCTCGAAAGTGCTCAAACTTTACACAAGATAGAGGCTTGGTCAACACATCAGCAACCTGTTCATCCGTGCTAACGTACTGGAGATTTAAGGCTCCTCTCTGCACCATGTCACGGATGTAATGATAACGAATCTCTATGTGCTTCGACCTGTCATGGAATACAGGATTCTCTGTAATCTTTATGCAGCTCTGGTTGTCACATAGGATCGTGGTTACTTCCATCTCTAGGTCAAATAGGTCGGTCAGCAACTTTCGAAGCCATATAGCTTCGTAGCTGGCAGAACATGCAGCAATGTATTCTGCTTCCACTGTGCTGAGAGCAATGTTGGATTGCTTCCTACTCTGCCACGAGATCATGGTTGATCCCAAACTGAAACAGCAACCTGAAGTGTTTTTTCTGTCAGAAACACTTCCTGCCCAATCTGAATCAGTGTACCCACTCAATGTGAAATCATGATCTCCATCATAATTGAGACCACAATCTAATGTACCCTTAAGGTACCTCATCACATGTTTTGCGGCCACAAGGTGAACATGTCTGGGTTCTACCAGAAACTGACTCAAGGTGTTCACGGCAAAACAAATGTCTGGTCTGGTGTTCGCCAGGTACATCAGCGATCCAATAATATGTCTATACAGTGTGGCATCAATCAATTCTAACGAAGTATCGACCAGCAGCTTCAATTTCGTTTCCATGGGTGTATTCATGGGCTTGCACTCTGACATGTCGAATCTCTTCAAGATTTCGACTGCATACTTCCATGGTTAAGGAAGATCCTCTCTAGACTCTGCCATACCTCAAGACCTAAGAAATAGTGCATTAGGCCAAGGTCTTTCATCTCAAATTCTAAAGCGAGTCTCTTCTTACATTCAGTAATGAGCTTTTCTTCTCCAGTTAAGAATAAGTCAACCACATATAGCAATAGTATCACTGGCTCATCGTTCATAACCTTGAAGTAGCGTTAGAATCTGCTTTACTCTTGGTAAATCCCAAGCTCGTCAGAAAGTTGTCTATTCGGCCATACCAAGCTCTAGGGGCTTGCTTCAATCCGTACAAGGCTTTCTTCAACTTGCAGGCATGAGACTTCCTATCTTCAACTTCAAATCCTTGAGGTTGCTCTATATACACTTCCTCTTCGATAACACAATTTAGGAAAGCTGTCTTAACGTCCATCTAGTGTAACTTCCACTTCATCTTAGCTGCAAGAGCTATGATGGTTCTGATCGAAATGTATCTGGCTACAGGAGCAAATGTCTCTTCATAGTCCATGCCTTCTTTTTGAGAAAGGCCACGAGCTACAAATCTTGCTTTATACTTCTCAATACTTCCATCAGCAGCATGTTTTATTTTGAAGAGCCATCTGGATGACACCACATCCTTGTTATTTTGTCTGGGAACTATTTCCCATACATCGTTCTTTATTATAGATTGGTATTCTTTTGTCATGGCATCTGCCCATTCTTTCTTCTGAATGGCTTCTTCAAAGCAGGTAGGCTCCTTTTCTAGGAGATCACACATCAAAGCCATATAACTGGAGAATGGCTTAGGTTTCTTCACATGTCTCGTGGTTCCTTCGGGAACACCACATTTCTCTCCATCTTGAATAAGCTCTCTAGCCCAAGCTGGCTTTCTTTTATGGGAGATTGTCATCTAAGGAGGTTCTTGAAACTCTACTACGTCATGGTCTTCTAGAATTTCCTCATCAAGGGAAGTTACGACTTCCCTTACTGGTTCAGCAGCTCTAGGAAACTCCCTCACTGATTCTGCAACTCTAGGGATTACGGGTTCCTCTTCATATACCTCTTCAAGCTCTCATTTTCTCGATTTCTTGAGCGCTGCATCTTCATCAAAGGTCATATCTCTCTTGATCTCAATGTGGCGGTGACCTGGTATATAGATCCTGAAGGCCTTGGAGACCTCACAGTATCCCACAAATATTCCCTTCTTTCCTAAGGGTTCCAGCTTGTTTCTTTTCTCCTTCGGTATATGTATAAATACTGGGCAGCCAAATATTTTGAGATGGCTTACCTCTGGCTTCTTTCCGGTGATCATCTCTTCCAGGATCTTGGACCCAAGTGCACTATGGGACAATCTATTTTGCACATATACGGTTGTCATTGTTGCTTCTACCCATAAGCACATAGGAAGATCTTGATCGTGGATCATGGTCTTCACGGCTTCCATTATCGTTCTGTTCTTTCTTTCTGCCACACCATTTTGTTGAGGATTATAGGGAGTAGTGAGTTCCCTATTGATCCCAACATCTTTGCAAAAGTTCACTAACTCTTTTGAGGTGTATTCTCCTCCATTATCTGACCTGAGTATCTTGATCTTTCTTTCAGAAAGATTCTCTATCAAGGCTTTGAATTCCTTGAACTTGTTGAACACTTCATCTTTAGATCTCAAAAAATACAACCAGGTCTTACAAGAATAATCAGCAATGAATGATACATAGTCTACATACCCACTCATGGAGGACGATGGCATTGGGCCACACACATTTGAATGGATGAGTTCTAGGACTCCTTCTGCTTTGTTGTCTCTCTTCGAAAAAGGGTTCTTGATGTTCTTCCCTTGTGCACATCCATTGCATACGCCTTCATGATCAACCTTGAGTTCTGGTAAACCTGTGACAGCTTTGCATATGTATGGCAGCGCCTTGTAGTTAATGTGAGCTAATCTTCTCTGCCAAAGTTCACATGAGTTTTCAATGGCGTGGGTCATGGCAACCTCTGAGTGACCCTTTAGCATATACAAGCCATTTTCTTCACTTCCAATGATGATTGCTTCATTTAAAGTTTCTCCTTTAGCCCACATAAGAACTTCTCCATCTATAAAGGCAATTATGAAGCCTTTCTTTTCTAAAGCTGAAATGGAGAGTAGGTTCTTTGTCAAACCTGGTACATAGAGTACGTCCTTCATTTTCATTGAATTCCCTGAATTCAGTTTGTAGTTTGATTCTCCCACTCCCTTGATGGGATATTGGTAATCATCTCCAAGTGTTGCTTTCTGAGAAAACTTATTTTCTGAAATGTAAGAGAGAATATCTCTTTGTCCTGTCATGTGCTTGGAAGCACCACTATCAATAAGCCAAGTGTCATCTCCAGGTGTTACCGATCCTGAGAGGGCCGAGATTAAGACATGTTCTTTAATTTGTTCTCTTAACATCTTTGCAGGTGGCTCTTCATCTTCAACTGCATGGGCATGGTGCCTCTTTTGTTTCCTCTTGTATTCTTCTCATCTAGCTGGACAAAATTTCGCAATGTGTCCCATCTTGTCACAATGGTAGCATTGTACAGATGAGTAATCTCTTTCCTT
>ML776846.1:951292-962357 GCA_009831015.1 Picea engelmannii | reverse complement strand
ATTTTTGAGCAATAATTGTAAAAACT
The DNA here is from genome assembly GCA_009831015.1 of Picea engelmannii. NCBI lineage: Eukaryota > Viridiplantae > Streptophyta > Pinopsida > Pinales > Pinaceae > Picea > Picea engelmannii. The sequence continues at coordinate 962,331 of ML776846.1, read as the reverse complement.
GGATCCTTGGACTTTTGATAGGGGTATTTGTGCTCAAAAGAAATGGAATAGCACCCCCTACATCCATGGACCAAGTTTCAGCTCGATCGAACAACTTTAGCCATGGGTTAGTCCACCTAGAGTGTTAGTCAGTCTAAAACAGCAATTTTAATTGTTAAAGTCCAAACATGGCAAAATGTAAAAAATGTAATAATGAGTTAGATGATGTGAAATGTTGAAATGATGGTTGGAGAGAAAACCCCTAAGCATAACCTTAGCCTCCGAACCTTTTTCAACCTTGTTTAACCCCTTTTGCCCCCTCCACACTCAAAAGTTGCACCCCCCTAGGGGGATTGACGTTTTTCCTTGGTGGAGGTTGTTGTGACTTATTCGGGGCCCCCTCTCATGAGTTATGACTCCCTTTAACCCCCACATCACCTCCTAGGGTGATCCCACTCTTTTTTTCTCATTAATCCCCCTCCATTCCTTCATTTTCACCCTTTTTTTGTCCCCTCCAAGAGGAGTTACGCCCCACTTTTCTAGAAACTCCACAAATGATTTTTTAAAAATTATTTGTGACCTCTCACCTTCCTTGGCATCAATCCCAAGGCCTCCCACACCTCTTTGCTTAATCCCAACACCTCCTACATTTTTATACACCCTAGATCTAGCTTTCAAACTCTAGATGGTGTGCCCTAGCCTTGAGATCTACTCATTTGCTTGGTGGTGGACACTTGGCTTAAATCCAAGAGAGGTAGGTTTGCCTCTCCAAGTATAAATAGATCTCATTTCTCACTCCCAACTCACCATATCTTGAGCTATTGTTATGCTACTTGATTTTCCTCTCTCTCTCTTGTCATTTCCATTTCACTTCATTCTTGTTCTAGGGTTTTGGAGTATTCCTCTCCAAGACCACTTCTTTTGGGTAATAATATTTGGAAGCTTTGGAGGACAACAAGAAGGGTAATGCGTATGCTTGTCATTCTTATGTAATGGAGGTAATGTTGTTTAATGTTCTTTCTTGTTTCATTCAACACTAGATCTTAGGTAAAGTGTTATCTAAGTAGGCTTAGTAATGCGTATGCATATTAGTCTATAAATCTTGATGTGTGATGTAAATTGAAGTGTCGTTTATTATCATTGCATCAAAGTTTTGTCTCTTGTATGCTTGAGTTTGGAAGAGTATTGCAGGATCACTTTCAAAGCTCCATTGGGAACTCCTTCTAAAAGGGAAGGGTCACTTGTAGCTTCTCACACTCCAACTATCTAGATCTATTACCTTGCTCTTATTTGTTGTACATCCATATCATATTTCAGCTAGCAAATATTGGTTTAGATAGGTCAAAAATACTTTTAAATCTATATCTTGTCTTGTGGAAAGTTCTTGTCCCAAAAGGGCAAGGGTTTCCTTAACTTTGTTTGGTTGTGTGTAGCCATCCTAGCAAGAAAACCTTGTTGTTTTAACCGGTATATCAGATCTGATAGGAGGCTTTTGGCTGCCCCAAAGAGACACACACAACACTCCAAAGCCCCTTGGGGGAGTTTGGTAGCTATCTCTCACCTCTCTTGTCCATTTCTAGCTTAGAAGTGCACTTTTCTCCTTCTATTTGTTTGTTGTTTGAGCTTGAGGTGTAAGAGGGGAAGTGGTACGGCCTCCCCTCTTCTTCAAGCTTGTGGGTAGGTAGGACGTGGGTAGATCTAGTCTTTTTCCCTTCATTTTTTGAGTTTTCTTCTAGCTTTTCCGCAAGGTTTAGAAGGTGAGGGCACCTTCTCAACTTTGCGTGGGTATTTGCTTGGTTGTTAATAGATTAGCTTGTAGCTTAGTTTGCTGTTAGGTTTACTTTCTTCCTTGCTCATATCTTGCTAAGTTTGCCCTAATAAATAAGATCCAAGAACACTCAAATTAACTAAGACAAGATAACTAATAACCTACCTATTTGGGAAAGGAACCCCCCAAAGAGGTAGAGATAAGTGTTAATGTTTTATCTTTCATGTGTTGTGATTGATCTAAATGGTTTAATGTCTTGAATGCTTATGTTTTAGATCTAATCTCATATCTTAAGCCCATTGGGGCAACACACTTAATAATTTCTACTTGATCTTGCTTAGTTTATTTCTTTTCAAGCTCTTAATCTCTCTTAAGCACATGTCTTACTTTCATGCTTAATATCTCTTAAGGTGCTTAACATATAGGTGGTTATTTTATTCATTGCTTAATATCTATTGGTAGCCACGTCTTGGACTTGAATTTTGTTGAATGGTTAATTTGGCAAACACTTAAATTATATTCCTTCATCTCTTAAGGCAAGTTGTTCTTGCAATTGGATCTATTGTCTCTAATCAAACTAATGTTGATGTGCATGTGATAAATCTCATTTTATTTTCAGCTATCTCTTTACTTTGCTTCTTATGTGTTGATATATTTCATTGATAAAGCTTAAGCAACACATTTTTTGAGCAAGTTCAATTTCGGCCATCTCATTATTTTGCACTTTAAAAGTATTTTAAAACTTTCAAAACACTCTTTTAATCACCTAAAAGTCTACCTAACTGTTATACATACTTAATAGACTATTTTAGGGTACCTTAGACCACCATCTCCACCATCTAAAACGGGTTTGAGGAAAACAACGGAGGGTAGTGGCAGGGGACTATCCCGTGGCGCTCCAGGTGGGTGTCCTCTCCGGGAAGTACTCTTACTGTCAGGGCTAACCGTGGAAGCTAGGGTGGGCCTCGTTGCCTTACTATCTTGAGCACCCGACAGTTATTTGGCAACAGGAGGAGGAGGCTTTGGTGAAAGCTAATAAAATTTATAAATCTTAAGGAAAGCCTAATTATTTAAACCCTTGACCAAATCTAACGAAATACTTGGTGGGCTTAATAATTAAAGAGTGTAGATTGTCTTCAATATCTTCATAATAATTGTGCTCAACTCTCCTTTGTAATCTTGTTGATGAAGTAATGTATTGATGATAATCTTGTGTAAATGATGATGTAATTGGATGCTTTAATCTTTAAATATCCTGCACACATTGAAGATAAACTTGGTTAGTTTTCTTTGTATAAGTTGTATTTCTACATTCTTTATTGTAAGTAATTGTACATGGTATTCTTTCATTGATTCATTCTTTTGTAAAACTGTAAGTAACTTGTAATCTTTTGTAAAACTGTAAGTAACTTGTAATCTTTTGTAATAAACAACCCTTGAACATAGTTGACCCCTTGCCCAATTTCTAGGCACTAGTCTTAGTTGACCTAGGGAAAAGGCTTGCTCCTCATGCTAACCCTTGCATATTGCATGGTTGCCTTAGCATCTTAGGATTAGAATCCCCTCTAACCTTAACAAATTAAAATTAACTCCTAGAACTTAACTCTAACACATCTAGTACTAAGGTCTACCCCCTTTGGCTTCCCTAGGAGTAAGCCTAGACAGAAGAGGTTCCGTTCAAAGTGACAGCGTGGGTTGTGAACCTAGGCATTGTGCCTCCAAGGACACACTGAGTGAGCTGAACTCAACTCATGTCTGCAAATGTGTATAAGGATGGCAACAGAATGTACCTTTGGTGTTTGGCTTCCTCTGAGAGTCTTTCTGGAAAGTGCCTTTCTTCTTTCCCTTGAATCTTGATGCTAAAGATGAGTGCTCTTCTTTCATTGGCTCACTCCTGGTAGTTGTGCGACTCTCATCCTGGAGGCAATCATGCCATAACCTCTCAATCGTAGGTTGAATCTCTCTCCCACTTACACTGGATAAGAAGGTCTCCCATGAAGAAGAAAGATCGTCAAAAATGGCTTGCACTAAATCATCATCGTCCACTATCACCCCTGTGACCAAAAGCTGATCTTTGATCTGGGCTATCCTGGAACAGAAAGATGCCACTGATTCACTTTTCTCCATCTTCAAATACTTAAGCTTGTGCTTAAGTGTCCTCTTCTAACTTGGAGCATGTTTCTCATATAGATTCACCAAGGTATCCATACAGTCCTTGGCAGTCATTAACGAAGTCATTGCAGGCATTATATTGTCTTTTACTGAGTCAAAGATGATTCGCTTGGCCTTTGCTTGACTCTTACTGAAGGCCGCTCTTCCTGCATTATTCGTGGGTTCCTCCACCACTGTGGTCACATACTGCTCAAGATCATGCTCCTGCAAGATATTTGTTATCCAGAGCTTCCACACATTGAAGTTGGTATCTCCTTCGAGCCTATCCTTGGCCCTGACTGAAATGGAGGATGCCATGGACTTCACACTGRAAACTTAATCAAGCTAGCTTGGATCTGTTTGTACCTGTTGTTGCGCTTCAACACGTTTAACACACCCTAAGCTCTGATACCATGTTAAATTATGAGCTTGATTTCTTATGCGGATTAATTCTTTTATTTTCTTCAACACTTTGATTCCAACTTAATACACTTCAACAATACCAAATCATAACCGAATAGCAATAACTATGTAGATAAGTAAGCATGCACATCAACAACACATATACCCTGAGGAAACCCTGTACAAGGAGAAAAACCTCAACAAACGATATTCCTTTATTGCATTAATAATGTAAGATCACTTACAAATATCCACCATGAATGTTCTGCTCTTAAAGAGCTTGCCAAGATGACTCTAACCTGGCAAAGACCTAAGAGACCTTGCTGAAATACACCTCTGATATGTTGCCTCTATTGTTGATATATAGCACTGATATGTTGTTGATATATGCCTCTGATATGCAGCCTCTATTGCTGATATACAGCACTGATATATTTCTTTGGTATGTTGCCTCTTTATCACTAATATGCTCCTCTATTGCTTCTCCCTTAACCTGCATATCAAAACTATGTTGAAGAAAGGGGTCGACCTCTGCTTATATAGGCTGAAGACGAGAGGCTCGAAATAGTAACTTGTTTGCATGCTTCAATCATAACTCAGCTTCATACTTTAGTTCAAACTTAGAACTAGACTTGAGACTGGTATACTCTAGTTCGAAAATAGAACTAGACTTGAGACTTTAGTTACAACTCAGCATTACACTTTAGTTCGAAAATAGAACTAGACCTGAGACTAGTATACTTTAGTTCGAAAATAGAACTAGACTTAAGACTTCAGTTACAACTCAGCATTACACTTTAGTTCTAAAATAGAACTAGAATTAAGACTTCAATTACAACTCAGCATTACACTTTAGTTCTAAAATAGAACTAGACTTGAGACTTCAGTTACAACTCGACATTACACTTTAGTTCTAAAATAGAACTAGACTTGAGACTTCAGTGACAACTCAGCATTACACTTTAGTTCTAAAATAGAACAAGACTTAAGACTTCAGTTACAACTCAGCGTTACACTTTAGTTCTAGAATAGAACTAGACTTGAGACTTCAATTACAGCTCGACTCTTTACAAGGCAATTCGAAATTCTCTTCATGGTGGATAATGTTACACGTGCCAACGCATTAGATTAATACATTTATATCATTTGCAATATTAGGAATATCGTTTGTTTCTAGCTCAGGAATTTTATATTCAACCTAAATTTTGCTAGGTGCCTTGACTTTTGCTCAGGCTCACAAGGCTTGACTAGGCTCACAGAGGAGGTTGTACATTCCCCCTGACTTTTGCACTAGTTTGTCTATGCTCACAGAGGTTGTACGTTCCCCCTGACTTTTGCACTACACTGTATATGCTCACAGAGGTTGTACGTTCCCCCTAACTTTTGCACTACACTGTATATGCTCACAGAGGTTGTACGTTCCCCCTGACTTTTGCATTAGACTCACATAGCGTCTCGTTTGTCCTGACTTTTGGTTTGACTCACAAAGGTTATATGTTCCCCCTGGCGTTTGTCAATACCTCACAAGACTGGTTGATTCTCCAAATCTCCCCGGCTAGCCTCAAGGTGGCCCATATGGCCTCTCATTTGAGAATGACTATCGATGCTGCCAAATTTAACAAATAGTAGATACTAAAGTCTGAAATAGTACATTGGAATTACCAAAACTCAAAAATAGTAAAGAGTGACTAGTCAAAGACTCCGTCTGAGTCATCAGTATCTAGAGTCAAAACTCAAAAGTTAAAACTGAAAATTAACAATGGACAATGAACATTGAAAATAAAATGAGCATCATGGATTTAATTTCATTGACCAGTCCTCTACATCCATCTGTTGCATGAAGTCATTAGGACTATCAAAGGGAATGTCACTATCTGTCTATGAGTCAGAGTCACTCTCAAGAGTAACCAATGCCACACCAACCAAACCATGTTGCAGCTCATATGCGGACTCAAAGACTCGGGCTCTATGCTCTCACGCGGGCTTGGCTCAAAGACGGAAAATGCTCTTGAATGGGCTCGATGCTCTCACTCACGTCTCAAAAAGAAATTATATGATATATTATTATATCATATGTCAAACGATGACTGTGGTTTAAAGTAGAATTAGGTAGGTTTATGTTAATAAATTGTTTTTTCTTTTTTTATTTTTGTTTTTTGCTTTTTGCTTTTTTCTTTTTAATTTTTAATATTTTTATTTTTAAACCTTAATAGGCAAAATTTCGAGGGCGACGCGCAGGAGTCCCCCTTTCGAGGCGGGATGCCTAGAAGCACCCTTGTTCAAGGAAGGATGCCCAGAAGCACCACTTCTAGGGAAACTCGTCCCCCACACTAGGGAAACGTTTCCCCTTGCACTTCCCCAAAAGGGGGACGTGGGGAAATGCTTCCCTAGGCGCCACTGGTCTCGGGAGTGTGGGAAACATGGGGGGCGTGCCCCACACCCTGGGGTACGCATTCCCATGTAACACTGCTAAGAAATGAGATATGCCTTTCAACCTCAATAAGATTGTAAGGCTCAAGCTTGCAGATGTAATCTCGCCTTCTTTCTTTTATAGCAACCTGTGCAAAGGCTCACATGAGGAGAATCACTCCTGACAACTCCCTCATATTTTCTAGGAAATAAATGTTCTCTACAACTCCTAGGATGAGGTCTAAGAGGGGTACAATCAGTCTCGAAATTCACATTCATGTTCCCGTTCTCACTCTCATCGTTCAAATTCACATTCTCGTCCCCTCTCCCTTTACCATTCTCCTCACAAATTTTCCTCTCCAATCATACTCATGCTAAAGGAAAGTTCTATCATCTCGATGATTATCAAAATCTTTACATCCCCAATGTTTGGATGATCTATTTGACTTCCAACATTGCCACCATAGCCTACAAACCAAGAAGCACCACCTATAGGGCCTTACTCAAAGCTACAATCTCATCCAAGTAGGAAGCTAACACCATTGCCAGTAGGAGGCTCCCCATAACCACACATTAATCTCTGGGAGGTGTGGATGCATACCACCGCACCCTAGGAGGTACAACAACACACCGCAACACCCAAGGAGGTGTGGTTGCAAATCAAGAGGTACAATAGCATGCTCGGAGGTGCATCAACATGGTATCCACCAACAGGAGGTGTTTTTGCATTCTTCATCCCATCATCGAATTGGGGGGGCTATCGCCCTTTACAATTTTGACCAAATTGTGATATACTCGTAGTATTTTCAAGCGAGATTCAACAAGCACGTAACCAACTTCTTTTATTTTCGAAGCCAACTCTATTTGTTTAATGATCTCTTAATTCATTTTCTTTGCTTCCCAAACCACATCAACAAGTTGAGCATTTTGTGCACTTAAAGCTTCCTCTCTTTTCTTGTCGTGATCTACTACACATTGCAACTCATCTATCTCAACTATCACTTCTAGCAACCACCTATAATATTTCTTGCTTTCTTCAACTTCCTTAGCCTCACAATGTTCTTCCTTGAAAGCTTCTAATCATGATTGTCGACCCTTAACTTCTTTCTTCAATATGATTTTATCTATACTTTGAGTGACTTGATAGTGAGGCTTTTTCATTGTCTCTTTCTTTACAACACAAATTTTAAAATTCATGATTTTTGCGATATTCGTTTGCAATAATGTGGACTCTCCACTTACAAGTTGACAATGTTTTTTTGGTTTAATTTCAATCTTTGTCCCTTCTTCACTTACAAGCTTTCAATATTCCCTACATTAGAGCTTTTGGATCCTCAAAACTACTTACGAATTTTAGTTGCATTGGTGTGTCTTGTAATTTTTGTTTGGCCATCGTTGATTTATGTCATGCTAGCATTCTACTTTCTTCCAATTTCTCTACCTTTGGATGTCTTTCTCATATGTTGCCATCTCTTGTCGGCTTAGATTGCATCAATAGGGGATGACGCTCATGAATGTCTTCTTCATATGGGGTCTTGGACTCAGATCTTCTACTATATCGACCTTATGGTCTTCATAGTAATTAATCATCTTCTTCTCTACTAGAAACATATGCTCTTCATTGATTGGAAACTCATCGTTATAATTTCTCTATCTCAAGTGGATCTTTTGAATTCTTTTAGCAAGATAGTTGAAAATAAGGGTGTAATCTTCACTTTCAAGCATGACCGAACTTATATTGTATCATATTACATTTGTAGGTTTGGCTAAGACCAACCTTATACACGTAGGCTCAAAACCTTATTGGGGAGAGCCCCCATTCTTTGAGTTGGGTATTTATACACCCACTCTCAATTATATTTGTCATTCAAGTGATTCATTCATTCTCCTAATAAAGTGAATTGTCTAAGGGAACCTATCAAGTATTGCACTTTCTCTTGTACTAGATTTTCTTTCTCTCTCTAGCGCACTTGTTCTTGGGTTGTTTTCTCTCTCTAGGGTTATGCTCCTCTTGTGTGATATATCTTCATGTGTAACACTGCCTTAGTGCTATTTTTTCTCACTTTATCGCAGAATAAGGGATTGTGTTGGTTTTGTTCAATTCTCTCTCTATTTTGTGTGAAATTTAACATGGTATGAAAGTCGGTGTGAATCTCATTTACTCAATTCAATATCTAATCTATAAATATTTTTAGCTAGTGGCATTGCTTAAGGCTTCTTTACGTCTATGGAACTAGGGTTTTGGGATGATCTATTTTATTCATTTTTCTTTGGGACTTATAGACTGCATAGAGACATAGTAAAATTCCAACTTTTCGGGCAGCTTTTGTGCCTATCATCGGGGAAGATAAGAAATATACATTCCTAAGAAATGCGAAACGATACAAAATATTTTGAATAAATAATGGGAAGGAAGGAAGAACGATGGGAAAGGAGGGTTGGTCAAGTTAAGGAGAGAAACAAGATATGAAGATGAAAGATGAGGAAAACATAAAGAAAAGGGGGGTGATGACAGTGGAGGAAGGAGGATTCTATAAAATTGTTTGAAAGTTAAACTACTTGTAATTTTAAAATTTAAAGTTTTAAAATTAAAATTAAAAAGAAGAAGCGAAGAGAGGGAAGGGGATGGATATAAGATAACAATATTGATAAAAGAGGGGGAAGCAGAGAGGAAAAGAATAGAGGAAGCGTAGGGGGAGGAAAGGAGGAAGGTAGGAGGGCGGGGATTGATGAGAAGAAGATTAAGACTGAGGAAGGGAAAGAAAAAGGGAAAAAAAGATTAATGATGCGGGGGATTGTTTCGAGTGTGATTTATAATGGGAGCCCATGATTGACTAAGGATGAAGCCATCTTCTTTATTAATGTTGTTGGGGTGCTTTTCTATTTCGATGGCTTCTCGAATTAAGTGTGTGGTATAGTGGGGGTCTTTACCAAGAATTTTAGTTTGGTCAAGATAATTTTGATGTTTAGTGGAGAGGGAGTGATCAAAAATCACTGAATTTTTTCCTAGGGTTTAAACCCTCCTTCAAGGCCAAACCACTCTTCCTTCCTTTGTTCTGTAACAAGAGGTAGCGCACTGCCAATTTTTTTCAGAAGACATCGGTACTTCTCTTTCCCTCTTGGGTCTATCAAGGTGGACTTCTAAAAACATTATTTTTCTTCATATGAAGCTTCTTCTTTGAACTATTTATGAACCTAATGGACTCAAAGTTGATGTTTTCATAATTAAATGAGGCTACTTATAATGTTTGGGCAAGTCAAATGGTTGCCCCTCTTTGGAGCAAGGATTTGTGGATGTACCTAGAGAAACCCCTTCCTCTTGACATCGATGACAACTATGACCTCATAAGTATAAAGAAGGATGAAGCTCTCGACCTAATTACCCTATATGTTGAGCCAAGAAAAGTGCGAAGGAAACCTAAGACACATTCAAGACACTCTTGGAACATTAAATATCACTCAAGTAAAAAAACTTGAAAATGAGCTTTCTAATCTCAAAATGGGTGACTTTGACAACATTGAGGAGTGTATTGTGAGGTTTAAGAACCTGAAGGCTGACATCATTAATTACATCAAGAGGAAAGGCGAAATCATAATCAAAATATGTAAGTATAGTTCTAAATAATCTATCTTTGGCATTTAAATCCTTTGCCATCATATTTTACAGTGTTCCACTATTTATGAAGAATTACAAGACACCCTCTCTTGAGGAGATTTTCTCTAATCTTATCCAGCATCAAGCCACATTGAAAAATATGAGTGAATTACCCCCAGAGAATAAGCAATCTCTCCACCTTTTAAGCATGAATTTGAGAAGGCTATGGGAGAGTCCTCCAAGAAGAAGAATTGCATATGCAATTTTTGTCATAAAGAAGGGCACACCTTCAAATCTTACATTTCTCATCTTCAAAAGATTGAAAATCTTGCAAACCAACAAGTTGCAATAAGGAGCTTCTTGACAATATTGTTGGATCCTCTCACTGTGCACTCTACCTATTGGTCCTCCTCTTCATGGGAATGGATTGTTGATTCTAGAGCTACCAAGCATAAGACCAAGCATCAACATCTCCTCTTCGATTATCGACAACAACATAGTGGAGAGCAAGTGGTCTGTTAAGAACCTGAATAGATCTACCAATATAATCACCACAAATACTGAATACACAATAGATCCACAAGGCAAGATAGAAGAAACCACACTTTATTATTACCAAACCCTTGAGGTAGGGCAACACCATATAATGGATCCTATTATGGAAGGGATCCTCTCCTGTTCACTTGCCTCTTCGAGGGGGCATCCTCCTATTGAGCTACCGCTCCAAATACAATA
>ML776846.1:913949-924280 GCA_009831015.1 Picea engelmannii | reverse complement strand
AAGATTTCCTATAACATCAAGATGACTACTCAGTAGATTAGATCTCATGATGACAGAAGAAGTGCCACATAGATATGTTCCAGTTTTTCCAACTATGATATACTCTATTGTTCAGATCTACATGAAGCCTTCACAGTGTTCCAAACTAAAGTACAATCGAAATCAAGCATTACATTATCCATGATGAAGTCCAAAAAGGAGAAAATGATTCTCCAATACATATCTCCACAGATGAGCAGATAAGCAAACATTTTGGTAAAGCTTCTATCCAAGATGAAAGAGTTTGTGTATTCAAGTTGGAGCTCGTGGAAACAACTTCCTTCTTATTGGAAAAGGAAGAAATGACTCTCCAAGTTAGGAGGGAGCACTGAAAATATTATTGAAGACATTCATTGAAAAATAGTCCATCTTGGACAGATGCTTTCCTGTTCGGAAAGTGGATTGAGATTTCTGACGGACAGTCACTTTCCATTGTGGTTAACATGGAAAGTAGTCTGATTGTTGATGTATCATAGACAGCGACTTCCCATTGTGGTTAACATGGGGAGTGGTCTAGGGCAATCTCTCTTCTTGAGGGTTACTCAAGAAGACTGGCCCGCCTCACCGGACAGCGATTTCTCATTGTGGTTAACATGACGAATGGTCCGTTTTGGAGGTTGATGCAGGACAGTCTTTTCCTCTTGTGGTTAATGGAGGAAATGGTCCGGACAGTCATTCCTTAGGGTTTATACATTCTCTCCAGGGTGCACTTTGATTAGTGTAGGAGGAATGGCCCAGGGTGGGGAATGGTCCAAGACAGACATTCCTTAGGGTTTATACATTCTCTCCAGGGCGCACTTTGATTAGTGTAGGAGGAATGGCCCAGGGTGAGGAATGGTCCAAACTCAGACATTCCTTAGGGTTTATACATTCTATCCATGGTGCACTTTGATTAGTGTAGGAAGAATGGCTCAGGGTGAGGAATGGTCCAGGCTCGGAAATCAGAAACAATCCTTCTTCCTTGTTTGAGAAGAATAGGGCAGATAGCCCATTGCTGATGAGGGCAGATATTCTTTCAAATCTCACAAACGTGAGTGAAAGATTGGCCCAGATGATTCCGTTTATTTTTAACAATATTTTCTGTGTAGGATGGCATAAGATGATTGTTATGGAGACTACCTGTCTCCAGACAGTAGAGATATACTACTGTGGTGGATATGTTCCACTATTTTGAGGCAGATATTCTTTCATAGCTCACAGATGTGAGTGAAAGATTGGCCCAGACAAATCAGTTTATATCATAACATTGTTTCTATGCAGGTTGCTATCAGATGTTTGTTATGAAGACTACAGTGGATGAGGACTACTGTGGTGGATATGTTCCACTGTTCGCAACCATACGTAGTTGATCAAGTACTTGTGTGTTACTTGGTGTGGTAGTAAACCACTGGATTGTAGTTATGTAGTACTATGGATAGACACGGTTGTATTTTATTTATGTTCTAACTACCTTGAAGACTATCAGCAGTTTATTGAAAATAATCACCATCCAAACGAATGATGAACAGAGATTTTCCAGACGGAAATTGGTTCAGAGCATTTACTCCTCTAGATTATAAGAGTGGCTCCTATATCACTCTATGGTGTGAGTGACTTATCCAGCATCATGTCTAATTACTCAAATGAAGTATGGTTCCGAGAGATGATGCAGTTGATGGTGATGGTGATGCTCATGATCTAGTCATGAAATAGTCTAGACGACTATATTGATGCTACCGGGTAAATGGTATGTTTTTGTGCTCAAGTCCATTACTTGTAATACCTCCCTAGCTAGGAGGGAGTGTTAATATTATGGTAGTTGCGGGAGGTATTTACCTCCATCTGTGAACCTGACGAGAATAGAAGACTCTGGAGAGCAAGAGAAAACCCTAATGAGTTGGCCAATAACCCTAGAAGTCTTGTCGGCTCAAGAAGATAATTTATATTAGGTTATTAGCCTCCAAGAGAAGAAGTCGGCCAGAAATAATAATAATATACTGAACAGACACATATCTAGAAGGAGAAGTCAACCCCAGCAAATCTGGCAGAACCAATATAAATACAGGGTGCCAGTTCTCATTTGACAGCATCTCAAAATTGCAGTTCCCAGTTTGGTGCGCACATGTGGAGGAGAGCTACAATTGCAGCTGCAGCAGCAGCTAGTTTTCAGTATGAGCTTGGACTATCTCTTGGCTAGGGTTTGGACTATCTGATCAGCTATTGTTGGTGCACTATCCTTGGAGGAAGATGCGCTACACCTTGTTTGGCTATCTAGCCTAGGGTTTGCTTCCGGAGTAATTCTCAGTCAAGGTTAAGGTGCTCGTAGGGTGGCTTCGGCCTATGGTTGGGTGACGAGGGTATCATCAATGGTAAAACGAGCACACCATCTTCTATATTTTAACACCTATCTCCCTCACTACTCCTACACACTTTTGATCTACAGCAAACCATCTTGGTGTCACTCACCAACTGAATGATCTCCTCAAGTCACCCCCCTTGCTTATAAATCTCCAGTTGAGTGATTGGATGGTGGACATTAAATCCCCAATATGACAAATCAATGGCTACGATCTAATCTAAAACTGCTTTGACTTTCCAGATAAGATCAAAGAAGCTTCTAACAAGTGGTTAACTAATAATAATTAATAATCAACATTTCCTAAGTTGGACTTGGGAAATATTTAAATGATCACTAATTAAATTAAGTAAACCCGTTTTCCTAAGTTGGACTTAGGAAAAATTTAAATGACTTGAAGATACATTAGTCTATGTGTCCTTGGCTTGCATGACACCTTGCCTAAGCCAAGAACACATGTCCAAGCTACAATACTTCAACAATATTAACCCGAGATCAATGCCAAAGAAGAGGAAAGGAGGGACCTGGTAGGTGTCCTCTTTGCAAGGAGGCTGAGGAGACTTCCTATCATCTATTGATGACTTGTGAATATACAAAGCTAGTTCGGAAAGAGATAGGGGCTATCACGGGTTACAATGTTGTCTAGGCAAGTGCCACTATTGAAGAGAGTCTAAAAGTATGGACGGGTAACAGGGTATATGATAATTTGGAAACTATTCCTCTCATAGTGGGATGGGGAATCTGGTTAGCAAGGAATGTTGCACTTTTTGAGGAGCAATCTGCATTAGCCTTGCAGTGTGCTACACAAGGACTAAGCATCTTAAAGCACTTCCCACAGTCAAATCCTGAAAATCCCCCAAGACAAATAAGAATCAAAGTGATTGACAAGTCAAACTGTTGGGCATACTTTGATGGTGCCTCACAAAATAACTCACAGGTCAGTGGGGAAGGAGGTGTACTATATCTGAAGGATATTCACCTTTTAAAGTGCAAAGCAACATTTGGGAGAGGTACAAACAATGTTGCAGAGTTTATGGCTCTCAAAATAACTATCATGTTGGCTGCTAAATATGTTAGCTTTTTAGCTCGGGAGGTACTCTGCATGTTTTGTCTTGTATGTGGATGTTACCTTAATGTTTACACTACTAGGCACTTAACTTTGTAATAGTTTTTATAAAGTTGTTTTAAGTGGTTCTTTTATTAAAGTGACTTTTTAATAAAGTGTACCTTCTATTTTTAAAGTGACTTTATTTTCATAAAGCACTTGTGTAATAAAGTGAAAATCACTTTAAATAAATGAGACATTTTGGAGGGACTGGATCATGACCCTTGATCTTGAAAAAGGCAAGATCTAATTTTGGCCTTTGGATCTAGGGTTGGGGAAGGTGAAAAGACACTTTGGGGGGAAAATGTCATTTTCAGATTATAAAAGAATGCATTGGGTAGTGTGCAAGACATGTCGAATGTTGAGAAGACATCGGGAGGAGATTGAGAGAGATTTTCTAAGTATGCTTGAAAGAGGAAAGTGAACAGCAAAGAGGACACGTTTTCTAAGGAAAGAGGGCACGAATCGCGAGAAAAAAAATTCGGTGAGTTTTGGGCCGAAATATTTTTTCTGCTGTGGGAGGTCATACTGTACGAATCCATACAACCGTACAGATTTGGCACGAAAATAGAGGCATTTCGGGCACAGTTTTCGAGGCGAATTTCATAATTTTGGTGGTTGTTTATGGGCTGTACGAAACAGTTCGTACAGCTGACTATGGGCACAAAAGACGAGGTACGGAGGAGGACGTACAACAATACGGTTTTGACATGGAAAACAAGGCAGATTTCTGTGGGACAGATTTGGTGCTGTGAGGTATTTTCCTTGGCTGGAAATGTGGTTTTGCTGTTGTTTTGTACTTTCCTGAAAGCTGAATAATAGATCTCTCTCTCTCGTTGGGTTTCCCCACATTGGGGTTTTCCCTGGCATTTGCCTAAATTTCTGTGTGTTATGGGTTGTTGTCCACTATGTTATTTATGCTGCTATTTTGCTTAGCAATGTGTATTTCTGCTTATGGAAATTTTTGAATGTGAGTTTATGCATTTCTGAAATTTATGAAGACAGATATCTCTAGGTTGCTAAGTGTTTGACAAAATATTAACTTGTTGATTTTTTGTCATTAAAAATCTACATGGTATCAGAGCTTTGTCGCTGACAGTGGGCAGTGTGATTTTTGGGCAAAAGGGTGTGATTGTTTTCCTTGAGTTGTGACAGGGAATATGGCTGCAAGCATTAGATATGAGGATCAGTTGGATGGCATTTCCAACTATTTGCAGTGGAAGGTTCGATTGTCAGTCGTTCTCAAGGAGAACAAAATTCATAGTTATGTCAACTCTGTTGTAGCAGCTCCCGCAGCAAATCTTGTTGCTTTGGACTTGCATGAGACCAAGGAAGCCAAAGCTCAAAGGATTATTATGGATGGGGTAAAGGATCACCTTATCCCACACTTGGCTAAGAAAAAGACTGCCAAGGAGATCTGGGATGCACTTAAGAACTTGTTCGAGGCAAAGAACAAGAACCGGAAGATGGCCTTGAAGGCTAAGTTGCATGATACCAAGATGGTTAAGGAGGAGAGTATCTCTTCTTATCTTACCCGGGTGGCTCAAGTTAAAGATGAGCTGGCAGCTGTTGGAGAGGTCATTACAGATTCTGAGTTGGTGAGAATAGCCTTAAATGGCTTCACCAAAGAATGGGAAGTCTTCGAGAAGTGCGTGGTGGGACGTGAGCATCTACCAGATTGGAGCAGACTGTGGGATGATTTCACTCAGGAGGAGATCTGAGAAAGATCTCAGAGTAGTGAACAGAAGACAGACAGAGCTGATGAGAATGTTGCTCTTGCGGAAAAGAGCAAGAAGAAAGGAAATTCCGGAAGGGACTTGAGTAAAGTCAAATGCTATTATTGTAACCAGTTGGGGCACCTTGCCTCTCATTGTCCTGAGAGGAAGAAGAAGAAGAAGGAGTCAGAGGGGCCTGAAACAGCTGCTACAGCAGCCATGGAGGACTTTGCTTCAAAGTTCGATAGGGAATTTTCTTTGGTGACCCTAGTTTCCAGTGTCAACAACGGAGGATTGGGAGGTGATGTTAGATGGATTATGGACAGTGGAGCCTCTAGCCACATGATGGGAATCTGGCAAGTATTCCTAGATTTCACAGAGATTGGTCCTGGCCGACAGGTGGTAAATGAAGGTGGTATGGCGAGAGTTGTACGTGGAGTTGGGAATGTCAGATTCCAACTCGAGTTTGGGGAACTCTTGGAGCTTGATGGAGTTCTCTTTGTTCCAGGGTTGAGGGTTAACTTGCTCTCAGTCTTAGCCTTGGAGGATGTAGGATATTGCGTATTGTTCAAGAGGGAACATGTCTTTATCTACAGGTAGGGAGTGGACCCGGTAGAGCTGCAGTTGATCGGTAACCGGGTGAACAGGTTGTATATGTTGAGAGAACAACCTTTGATGTATGATTCAGCGTCGAATGAGGAGCATGAGGAGGCTTTTGAGACTGCGGTGTCGCCATGGATACAGTCTTGCATTCCAAGAGAAGAGAGAAAGTCTCTTTTGAGCACTGGCAGGAGGCTTAGCCAGGTTGATCAAACCGATGCTCAAGATGAAGTGAGCTCAGGGTTCCGAGAGGTTGCCAGGAGAAGATCTTCTAGTTCGAGTTTTGTGCAGGTGTTGCGGATGGCTCCAGGTTCAGAGGGAGCTCCTACATAGCACAGTGTGATGGGACCAGATGATGGAGATGGCAGCGAGTACATCCCTCGCTAAGAGGGAGTGTTAGCTTTTTAGCTCGAGAGCTACTCCACATGTTTTGTCTTGTATGCGGCGCGGATGTTACCTTAATGTTTACACTACTAGGCACTTAACTTTGTAATAGTTTTTATAAAGTTGTTTTAAGTGGTTCTTTTATTAAAGTGACTTTTTAATAAAGTGTACCTTCTATTTTTAAAGTGACTTTATTTTCATGAAGCATTTATGTAATAAAGTGAAAATCACTTTAATTTAAAAGAGACATTTTGGAGAGAATGGATCATGACCCTTGATCTGAAAAAGGAAAGATCTAATCTTGGCCTTTGAATCTAGGGTTGGGGAAGGTGAAAAGACACTTTGGGGGGAAAATGTCATTTTCAGATTATAAAAGAATGCATTGGGTAGTGTGCAAGACATGTCGAATGTTGAGAAGAGACATCGGGAGGAGATTGAGAGAGATTTTCTGAGTATGCTTGAGAGAGGAAAGTGAGCAGCAAAGAAGGCACGAATCCCAAGAAAAAAAATTCTAAGAGTTTTGGGCCGAAATATTTTTTCTATTGTGAGAGGCCGTACTGTATTGATCTGTATAGTTCATACGATTCGTACAACTGTACGGATTTGGCATGGAAATCGAGGCATTTTGAGCACAGTTTTCGAGGCAGATTTCAAAATTTTGGTGGTTGTTTATGGGTCGTACGGAACAGTCCGTACAGCTGACTATGGGCACGAAAAACAAGGTACAGAGGAGGTCGTACAGCAGTACGGTTTTGGCATGGAAAACGAGGCAGATTTATGTGGGACAGATTTAGTGCTGTGAGGTATTTTCCTTGGCTGGAAATGTGGTTTTGCTGCTGTTTTGTACTTTCCTGAAAGTTGAATAATAGATCTCTCTCTCTCTCGTTGGGTTTCCCCACATTAGGTTTTTCCCTGGCATTTGCCTAAATTTTTGTGTGTTATGGGTTGTTGTCCACTGTGTTATTTCAGCTGCTATTTTGCTTAGCAATGTGTATTTTTGCTTATGGAAATTTCTGAATGTGAGTTTATGCATTTCTGAAATTTATGAAGACAGTTATCTCTAGGTTGCTAAGTGTTTGACAGAATATTAGCTTGCTGATTTTTTGTCATTAAAAATCTACAAAATATAGGACAATAAATTACAAGTTTTTGGAGATTCACTTTTGGTGATAAATTGGATGTTGGGTGTGTGTGGTGGAAAAGTTTTTGTCGAGGCCAATTTATGAAGAGCTAAAAAGATTGAAAGATTTATTCACAACTCTCTCATTTAGTCATGTCTACAGGGAACAAAACACTCAAGCTGACAAACTTTCAAAAGAGGGATTGCTGCTAGAACCTGGGAAATGGATCATCGAAGAAGTGGTGGAGGGTAACTCCACTATCTTCAAACATGCACCTTTCTTATAGGGTCGTTTGAAGTTATGCTACTCTTAGTTGTTTGGATCTTTGGAGGGACAGTTTTTACCCTGCGTCACATGGTTTGTGTTTGTGTTCGAGTTCGGGGAATTTGAAGTTCGACAAAAATTTGACTGTGAAAATTTTGGGAATAAAATTCGACATTAAGTTCAACATGGTACAAAATTTGAAAATTAAAAATATATATATATCATTATTCTCATTAAACTTGTATGAGAGCTTAATTGGTTAACTATCAATGTTGTATGGCAAGAGAGTTACTATAGTTTCTATTGTGCATGTTCCAAATGTTTATTATTTTAATGTAATACTCCTTAAATATAAGTGAACGATTGTTATCATGCATGCAAGGTCAATGAGACACACAAATCAATTGACATTCTATGAACAATACTTGGAAGATGGTTTGAAAACAATATAAAAAAAGAAAGACAACAACGCTTCTCAATAAATAATAGGAGCCTAAACACCAAGCACAAATATGACAAAATTATTACAATGTAATATGGAAAGAAAATGACAAATTAATTAAAAAACATATATTTATTGTGAATATTTTTATGAAGTCAACAAGGACGCATTGATAATATATCGTATGAAATTTCTTGAAAGGACAGATCGATAACAGCGAACATATTCGAGAATTCTCTCAAAGAAAAGGAAATGGGGCATCCTAGCGATGTCCAACTGAGAGCATAAGGAACATCTCCAGGGATTCACTTAAAGAAGGAAATGAGGCATATGGGCGATGTCCAAGATTCTGGTCGTGGGTTAATGAACATCGAAGTTTGAAAGCCAAATTCGAACGGCAATTTACAAATCGAAATGATGGATTGTGGGTACGCAACGCAGGCCACAACAGAGTTTGTTCTTTTTTAAATTTAATCATGAGCTGGCCGAATAGAATCGAACCCTAGCCGAACCTCAACGTATTTAGGCGAATTTTTTTTATTTTCCTGTACGAATTCGAGTTGGCCTTGAAAATTGACAAACTTAAACGAATTTGTTCAGATTACGAAGAAAATCGGCGAATTTCAAATTTAATGGTTGAAATTCGCTGAACCCGGTGACTAAGGTTTCACCTACAGGATACTCTTTCTAGATGATGCAAACTACAATATTTTGATTTTGATGGGGAAGACTGTTTTACAGGACGTTTTCTGAAAGTTTTTGTAAGAAAACTATGAGCTACAGGATAGTATCAAACTATCTACTAAACATTGTAAGACAAACTATGAGATACAAGATAGTATCAATATGTAGAAAGACTGCATGGGTGTTGGTATAAGAAGATGTCACATTTTAGTGGCTTAAGCTATTTGAGAAAAGAGTGGACTCTATGATTAGAGCTACATGGAATGCATGATGAACATCTGAGGAATGTAATTTTACTTTTGACATACATAAAATTACTAAAAAAAAATTCCGCGGGAAAAAAAATAAATAAATAAAATAAAATAAAAACTAGAAGATGCATAATTGAGTGTAAATCCCTTTGTAACATTTGTATGGTTGGGAAGATGTATTGAAATATTGTAACTGCAAAGAGTATTCTTATTATTATTGATATATTATTCATAGGATCAATCCCCATTGTGGATTGATCATGTCGGTTATTGTAATAGGACCAAATCCCCTTTTGCGGATTGGTCAAAAGACAAATATAATAGGCAGAATAAGAAGTCGGCCCCAACAGTTAATAAAAAGACCCAGAAATATAATAAAGGTGGGTTTACCCACCCAGTTTGAGAAGTCGGCCCTGCCAGTGAAGAGACACTTCACACGTGCCAAACTTGTATAAATAAAGGAGGCTAGTGCCTCACTTAGACACAACTCACTTGCTTAGTTTGAAGGACAAGTTCTGATCTGTTACCAGCAAAGGAGAGAGAGAGAGTGGCGCATATCTAGGAGAGGACTTTCTGTATTAGCATAAGAGATCTTTTGGCATTGTATTGGCTATCTACATTAAGGAAGTTTTGCTGGGTTTTCTTCCCCTAGAGGGTTTCCCAGGATAAATGTTGTGTCTCTTGTGATTGTGTATTTCTCAGTGATCTTGGATTATGCTATTGTTATCTAATGAAATGCAAACATCTATAATAATGGCTTAAACATTAACATGGTATCAGAGCCAAGCTGAAGGAGGCATCTTTCGCAAGAGAAAAACGTCACTACTGCGGTACCTGCAAATAAGGGTTTTTTAAAAGTGAAGTTTTTCAGCCCTAAAACTATCTAGAAAGTTGTGCCCTCCCCTAAGGATCAATTTGGCATCATCAACGCACCTTTTCAATGGCTGGATCTCCCGGAAAGTGAAACCCTAGTTTCACAAAGTACCAGAAAACCAGTACCAAAAGTAACAGAGTACCAGAGGTACCAGAAGCACCAGTCCAGAAATCCGCAGATCAGATTTGAAGGAGCAAAAGTTGGATTTTCTCAGATCCAAACACACCAGGCAGCTCGCCTCAGCCAAGCGCATCTCCAGGTAAGTTCAGTTTTTTATTTTGAGCACTTTCATTTTTTGGTCATTTTCCTAGCTCCAGGTAAAGATGTCTGCGAGCATTAAGCTTGTTGACAAGTTAGAAGGAGTGGAAAAATTTCGTGCCTGGAAGTATAGGATTGGCCTCATTCTTGAAGAGAATGACCTAGCAAGATTCGTCAAGGAAGAATTATCGGAACCCGAAGATGCTGCAGAAAAGGCAAAGCATCAAAAGGACACAATAAGGGCCAAAAGAATCATTGC
>ML776846.1:877842-909635 GCA_009831015.1 Picea engelmannii | reverse complement strand
ACCTAGTTGTCAGACGTAAAGCAAGATGAGATGTTCCTTGCTTCTGACCCAGTTGTCAAACGTAAAGCAAGATGAGATGTTCCTTGCTTCTGACCCAGTTGTCAGACGTAAAGCAAGATGAGATGTGTTCCTTGCTTCTAACCGAGTTGTCAGACGTAAAGCAAGATGAGATGTGTTCCTTGCTTCTGACCGAGTTGTCAGACGTAAAGCAAGATGAGATATGTTCCTTGCTGCTGACCCAGTTGTTAGACGTAAAGCAAGATGAGACGTTCCTTGCTTCTGACCAAGTTGTCAGACGTAAAGCAAGATGATATGATGAGACTAGCACTGAGCTTCCGACTGGATAGCTGTGACGTAAAGCCAGTCTAGTATCCTGCTTCCAACCTGATGGTTGTGACGTAAAGCAGGACGAATATCTTGCTTCCAGCTTGAGTGTTGTGACGTAAAGCAAGACGATGAGATGAGACAAGTACTAAGCTTCCAGCTTGACAGTTGTGACGTAAAGCCAGTCTTGTATTATGATGAGCCAGCCTTGTGTTGTGATGATGATGATGTATCAGTTTTTATACTAATACGTATTGATGCAGATGATGATGGCATTCCTTTGAGAATGACGATGTTGCCAATGAAGAAAACTTCCGATGATTTATAGATACGCCAGCCAAGATGATATTGATGATGCTATCCTCCCACTTGATGTTGTTGATGATGTTGTCCTCTCTCTCTCGCATGATGCTGCTGAAGAATATCCTTCTTGTTAAGGGGGAGTGTTGAAATATTGTAACTGCAAAGAGTATTCTTATTATTATTGATATATTATTCATAGGATCAATCCCCATTGTGGATTGATCATGTCAATTATTGTAATAGGACCTAATCCCCTTTTGCGGATTGGTCAAAAGAAAATTATAATAGGCAGAATAAGAAGTCGGCCCCAGCATTTAATAAGGAGACCCAGAAATATAATAAAGGTGGGTTTACCCACCCAGTTTGAGAAGTCGGCCCTACCAGTGAAGAGACAATCCACACGTGCCAAACTTGTATAAATAAAGGAGGCTAGCGCCTCACTTAGACACAACTCACTTGCTCAGTTTGAAGGACAAGTTCTGATCTATTACCGGCAAAGGAGAGAGAGAGTGGTGCATATCTAGGAGAGGACTTTCTGTATTAGCATAAGAGATCTTTTGGCATTGTATTGGCTATCTATATTAAGGAAGTTTTGCTGGGTTTTCTTCCCCTAGAGGGTTTCCCAGGATAAATGCTATATCTCTTGTGATTGTGTATTTCTCAGTGATCTTGGATTATGCTATTGTTATCTAATGAAATGCAAACATCTATAATAATGGCTTAAACATTAACAAGATGCCCATCTCTTGCTAGACAAGGGGGTGTACTAACAAAGGGGAAACCATGTGGAGTGGGGATAGCCCTCTCAATTCGTGCAACAGAATCAAGAGATGTTCACCCAACACTGACAGCATACTAGACACTCTTAGACTTGGACGAATCCTTCTTGTGAGGACTCTATCCATGTTCCCAGGAGCTGTCAATGTCATAAGACTTACTCAGGTACAAGTAACTCTGCTCCACTTGACCATACAAGTGTGAAGAGGCAACTTAATCACGATTTTCCTAGGTTTCCACCCAAGGTGTCTTATTGTTGGGCTGGTGGCAAGGTGTCCTTAGTAGGCATATTACTGCCCTTGATGACTCCCCTTTGATTCCATCCCTTGAAGTGGCTCTTTCTTGCAAAGAATCTGCAATCAATCTCTTAACTTCACTTGTGTGACACTTCCCCACTGGATTTCATCACCGGTGGCAGATCCTCCACTAGATTTCATCACCTTTAGTGGATGCACATTTGGAAGGTCCCTTATTCAATTGTTTTCTTAAGGCTTGATTAGTGAGTCTTACAGGTGTGTTGATTTTTTGGTATAAAATTAGCAATTGAGACATTTAAGAATCGTGTGATTGATTCATTAATTAATTCTTTGGCATCTTCCATTAGGTTAACCTTTGTTACATGCTTGGCTTCAATTAATCCTAGAAGTAATATTAGTCTCTTAAGTTGACCATATTTCTTAATAGATTTCTACCTTTGTTGGACAATTTCCATTAGATTAACCTTTGTTACATGATATGTGCTTGCCTATTTTACAAAATGAAGACTAATTGGAGTAGGGTTGTCACCATCTAACAATATCTAAAAGAGTTTATAGTGAAATTTGACCATGAACCTTTATAATGTGCATCAGCTATGCTATTAAACTTCATTAACAAAAAAATATGATTGTGGTATGTTCTCGTCTTTCTTACATCATGATCATACCCTATCTGTTGTCCTAAAGTTGTAAATAAACACTAGGTTTGTTATCATGTGGTGGTATAAAGACCAATGGAAGTTCCGTTAGGGAAAATTGTGGTGATTGTCAATTAGCCATGCCCTGGTGACCTAGTTGGCTATATTGTTGTTACCAAGTCACCATGGGCAATCCTTGGTTGTCTATTTCGAGGAGTTGTCTGCCTGCCATACCAAGGTTTTCTGTTCATTACTAGATAACTTTAGTTAAAATACCATGTGAAGCAAGAAGCTTACGTGAATATGAAAAGGTGTTAGAAGTTCGAAAGGTGGGAACAGTAGCCTACTATGTTTTGCCTTCTACTTTGATTTGTGGGCTGGAGTCTAGTTTGTTGTAAATAGTGCACTAAACATTTAGAATGCTGTGTAAAGTTCATGGCATCCACAACGTTAGCTTGTGGGCATTTTACAGGCACTGCAAGAGTAGCTTGCAAGTATTGCAAGACAAAGGTGTTTGCAAATACTGTAAACAGAAGTCTGTGCGTGCCACGGTGGAAGCTTGCACATTGCAGCTGACCCACAAGTTTAGCTTGCAGCTCCGGAAAATGTTGGTTCACATGCCATTGGAGCGGCTTGCAGATGCGAACTTTCAAGGAATGGGTAGTTGAACACACGCAGAATGTGGAAGGTCAAGGGACTGCCAGAAGTTATAAGTGTCAACTCTATTGCCTGATTGGATTTTAAGAATGGTTCTGCTACTGTCATGTAATTATATGTTCTGGAATCTGTACATAATGCAATCGGGGCCTGTGGTTCAACAGTCAATCTTTTGGTTGATCAATACAAGGAAAAACAAAAATTTGAAAGGTTATCCTTTCCCAACAAATACTCTTTCTCTGTGAATTGTCTAAGCTGCACACTCAAATGCAGTGCATAATTTTTAACATAGATGAGCGTTGACAGTTGCTTGGCCTTGACGGCTGTGCTAAATTAAACCCGATGCTTAACTTCCAACACACATACACTTTGAGGGTTGGTCTCGCAGTGACCAGCAATGGGTGTTGGGTCATGTTGTTGTCCTCCTAATGTTGCAATCCCAATCAGTCTGCCTGTACGTGAGATTCCTACTGCTTTTTGACTAAGTAGATAAGAACCTCATATCAATGTGTATTTTATTTAAGTTTGGCAGTGCCAAAGGGGTGCTGGTGCACTGAGGAGGACAATAGAGTGTTAAGCGATCCACCAGGGCTCCATTCTAGCATTAGTTTCAAACGGATGGCATTGGGTGTAAAACCCAAGTGAAACCTTTCAAAGCACGAATGTGTAGCGACTATTCAATAGGTGCAGGAAACATATGTGTTTTGTCAAATGCATTGTGCAACCTCCATCCGTTAAACCAAACCCACTTCATCTCAGCAAAATAACATTAACCTCTTGGCCCTTGGCATAGAGAACTTTGACAAAGCAATGTCTAACATGAATTTGCAACAACTTTAAAGGGAAATTCAATATAATCGCAAATTTTTTAAATTCTGAAAATTCATTCAGAAAAAAAAAATAGAAATAACTTTCTAAAAACCAAACAAGCATATGAATTGTTTCATGATTTATAATACCTCCAAAAAGCCCCCCGCATCCGCTGCAAGAGCCTGCAGCGCCTTCTCTGCTTCATTGAGCTTCAGCCCGGCCTTACTGGACACGTCGCCGATAGTTACACGTCCCCCCAATGCGTCCACGGCTTTCATCGTTCTATCTCTTACAGCAGACGGCAATTTATCCGTTTCCACACGGCTTCCTGGCTTGAATTCCGTTATGGAGCTTCTGAGATCCGCTCTGCATATAAAAGGCAACCCCAGAGCTGCGCCATTGGTCAATTTGACTGCATCATTATTTAGTGTTTTGGGGCGCAACGATGTTGGAGAAACCCTTATACCGAGAACCCGTAAGCGATGTTGCAGTGGGGATTTGGGAGGCTTAGAGCATAACGATGCATGATGAATATACGTATTAGTGACATTCATTCTGGGAGGTGCTGCAGAGAAGCAGCTGCTCATGCCGGCCATGGTTACCGACTTATCAGAGATTCATCATAGTGATATGATCAGTGTGGGTCATTGGGTTGCAGGGTTTCAAGTTTTATTGAGATTCATTCGTTGCTTATCTTCGCTCGGGACTCATTGATATCTGTAATAAGTGGAAATGGAATTGAAGTGGTTACCAACAAGGTCCTATGGAGAGGCGGACGCATAAAGAGCGGCTCGTCCTCAACCTTTCAGGAAGAAGAAGAGGGGTATTAACGCTTTTTTTTAGGGGGGGGAGGCGGGGAAGGGGTACGAATAGATAATGAGTAGGAAATTGTTTTGAAGGTGCAAAAAGTAGGTTGATAATTAGTAGGAAATTGTTTTGAAGTTGCAATCATTAGTAGGAAATTGTTACATTAAGAAATGGTTTTGAAGGTGAAAAAGTAAGTTATTATAAGGTGAAAAGGTTGAATGTTTCAATTTTATTCCATGTTGCATTAATGTCTTATTTCATGCAATAATGCGACATATTATCGGTAGTTTTTTTTCCTAGTAGGGTTACATTAAGAAATGGTTTTGAAGGTGAAAAAGTAAGTTATTATAAGGTGAAAAGGTTGAATGTTTCAATTTTATTCCATGTTGCATTAATGTCTTATTTCATGTAATAATGCGACATATTATCAGTAGTTTTTTTCCTTATGATATATCACATAAAGTTTTTATTCGTATAACATTTTGCATCTTCTCAATTTTTTTACTTCTATGATAGCAATTTCCATATTGCATCACACCAAAGTTTATTTTCATGCATATATCGCACTTCCTTAAATTTTCCACCATAGTGACATGTCACGTCAAAGTTTAAAAGAGGTGCAATACACATAAAATGGGTTTTCAGAAGCGTGTCGTGTCAAAGTGTTGTTTTATGTGATACACTCAAAACAAAGTTCTTAAGACAAAACTTCAATGAGGGACACAAAAAGTTTTCTTCCTTGCGATATATTGCACAAAGATTCATGCAACATATCACATATCCTCAAACTTTGTACCTCCACGACAACCTTTTCTGTATTGCACCGCACCAAAGTTTATTTATGTGCGATACATAGCACTTCCTCAAAAGTTCCACCATCATGATATGTTGCACCAAAGTTTAAAAGAGGTGTGATACACATATAATGGGTTTTCAAAAGTGTGTCATATCAAAGTTTTGTTTTGTGTGATAGGTGCATGCGACATATCGCATGGACCAAAAGTTTTCTTCCTTGTGATATATTGCACAAAAATTTTCTTTGTGCAACATATCGCATCTTCTCAAACTTTCTACCTCTTGGACAGCCTTTTCCATATCACAATGCGCCAAAGTTTATTTTTCATGTGATACATCGCACTTCCTCAAATTTTTAACCATCGCGACATGTCACACCTAAGTTTAAAAGAGGTGCAATACACATAAAATGGGTTTCCAAAAGCATGTCACACCAAAGTTTTATTTTGTGCAATACACTCAAAACAAAGTTTTTAAGGAAAGACTTTAATGAGGGACACATCTTTACTGTACATTGTCGTCCTTTACTTATCCTAGTTTTTTTCCCTCTGACATGAAATCTTCCAAAATTATTGTTTCAAATATAAAATAAAATCAGTAATGGCATGTTAATTCCCGCTAGCACATTTGGTTAAGGTGTGGATTTCATTTTCTAGGCAACCCGAGTTCAATACCCTTATGGTGTGTTTAGTCGGGAGGAGACACCCAAAATCCAACCATGTTAAGGGTTGGTGTGGCCCAGGCCGGGTGCAATCCCCGGGTGATTTTGATGACTTAGATGCCCTTGGGTTGTGGTTTCTTAGCCAATGGTTGAAATGTTGGCCCTGCATGTGATGGGCATTTCTAACAAACAAAAAAATAAAATCAATAATGGCATTACTCCTGTATGTGTAGATTCATAGGACTTGAAAGAAGAAAAAAAGGAAGAATGCTTGGGCTCATTGCTCATGTATGTGCAGATTCAAGGGACTTAAAAGAAGAAAAAAAGATTGTAGATGGTCGTTTAAATGTTGGATTGTCCTAGGTTACAAAAATTTACTCATACTCTTGTCTTTATTCTAAGAGAATTATTTCATGGGTCATTGACGGGAGCACGTGTGGTTATGTGCTTGCTTCCCGGTTACTATTAGTTGCATCTAGACACATGCATTTGCATCTTAGATTAGTTGCATTTCCTTCTCACTAGAGTTAACCCCCACTATTGACCAAGGTCATTTCGACCCAACAACATGTTATACAGCATGAGGTCATAAAAAGAGAGTAATACTCGTTAAGAAAAGGATTAATGTAGCCTCATAATCAAGCATGAATATTTGTTGATGGAACCACAAAAGTAGGCATAGGACAAACCACTTCAATCTAATCATTTCATTACGACTACAATGGGCATAGGCAAATGCCCTTATTTAAAATATAGGGATTTATACATTACAAATGGATTGCATGATATAGAGGAAACTTCAATGAAATTAAGAACTCTGGCCTGCTACATTTTTAATGTCACATCTTGCATCCATAATTTTTCATCTCCCCTGTGCCAAACGTTATCATTTTTGTCAACACATATTGATAGTATTAATGTTACAACATTATACATCGTAACTGAATCTAGAAATTCCATGGTTATGATTCAACTCAGATAGATTACAAAGAAATCTGATCACGTGTACATTTGAACATCATTGCCATACTTGGAATGAGTCATATAAGCATGAGGTCCTTATGATCATGTATCCTCACGCATCTACCATATAGCAATCTTCACACATACATCAGCTTGTCAACTTCTTGGCTTGATTGAGCATAAAAGGTCTACATGCAAGGGATGAAAGTAAATGAGATCATTGAAAGAAAAAACTTAAAGGCGATAGAAAAGTATGTGTGTGTGTGTGTGTGTGTGTGTGTGTTGGAAGTGAAAGTACCAACTTGACATATATACATAAGGCATTAGGGATATATGTGTGTTGGGGATATGGAAATGTGATGTAAATAAAAGGGACATTTGTTACACATGGAAAAGAAATTTAGTAAGTAAGTAACAATATTAAGTAAAGCATGTATGAAATAACAAAAGTACTGACAATTTGGGCATGAAGCTAAATTGGGATAAGTATCAATGTACTTGCAAAGGAAATTATTTATGTTGGATGATGGTATATGTTTTCGATGTCCATGACAGAAGGTTGAGAGGCAATGTGATGTAGACTGCAACTGCAAACATTTATGAACATAAGCTTGTATAAAATTGCAATGAAGGAAATGTTGTTAGACAATATGAAATGTATGATGGAAGTAATGACGAGTGTAGTTTTTTAGTTGAGAAGTAGTTACATAAGAAATGTGGTTATGAGAGGTCCATTAAAGGTGTGCTAACAAAAATGAAAATGGACTTGTTAGAGGAGAAACGATGACAAATATTTGGAATGGAGCAAGGCCTCTTCTATCTTTCTTCATATCACATGGGGATTATCCTTCTTTCTTTTGTAACATTCGAAGGTAAATGTCAAGGAGATGCAAAGATCTTTCAAGGAGGGGCTCTAGATATTGCAGTGAAGGTTAGACCTTGTCGTTCAACTATACCAATGTCAATTGTAACTTTTGGTAATGTCATTCCCTAAGATTTATATATTGTTAATGGTTGTGTCAATTTAAACAGGATATGAGTACAACTCCCCCTTTGTATGATCCGAATTATTTTCGGCACGAAATGAGAGCGAAGATATAACAAAGAAATCTACAGAGATATTGAAAGAGCGGCAATAATATAACAGAGATATATCGAAAATATAACAAGAGGCACAGATATACAATAATACACAATTTCTACTGATCCAAATTATTTTCGGCACGAAATGAGAGTGGAGATATAACAAAAAAAATACAGATATATTGAAATAGCGACAATAATATAATAGAGATATATTGGAAATATAACAAGAGGCACAGATATATGGTAATACACAATTTATATTAATGAGTGAAATGTACAAAACTATAGAAATGCAGAGTGAAAGACTCGCTATAATGGTGGCAACTTATCTCTAAGAAGAGATGTGATGGCTACTCGCATTTGCAAGAAGATGATTGTTACAATGAGGCTCCAAGGCCTTTTTAACATAAAAAAAATCCAAAACCCTAACCCCGGAAGATGAAAAGCCAACAATTTTGTGGACCTTGTTTTGGGTAGTTTAGTGTATCAACTTCCCGGGGCATAACTTTGGCATACGATCTCTGTTTGGGGCGCACAATAGATCGTTGGAAAGGTATCGTCGAGGAGATTCATTTTGGGGGCTCAATCAGAGCCTTAATATATCATTGGGGTGCTCGATCCCAAAAAAACTTCATTTAGGCCCTCAAAATGGCCCCAGAAGTTTAGGAACTGAAAAAAATGCTAAAAATAGTAAGTTGCCATAAAATTGTTTTGAGCTAGTTGGAATAGGTGGGTGGCCACCGATATCCACCTGGATCATTGTATATGTGAAAATGGAACAAAAGTGAGATTGTTGGGATCTCATGGAGGGCCAATGTCCTCGTTAAGGCTCACAACCACAAATATTGGTAGTTGTGAAGGTTTATGGTTTTCTTTATAGAATACGGTAATAATTTGACCAAGTGATCCATTAACAAGGGAAGATGCAGCCCATAAGTTAGATGTTAACATCACTTTTTGGCCAGGGTAAAGCAAGACTTTTGGATCTAATTGTTCATCTTCATTTGTAGAGGGAACATGATTGTTGCTTTGCTTGGAATTTGAGAGTGATATTGGGATGTTTAAAAACTTTAGCATTTGTTGATTATATTAGGTGCCAAGTTTGTTGGTTGCAAATAAGTGCATTGAAGCATGGAAAGTACACAACTCATCTTGAGAAAGGAAGGAGTTTGTCCTTGACACAAGAGGGTTCCAATCCTCCAAAGAAGCTTATGGATTTTCGTTATTGTGAAGGATGTTCCTTAAGGTGACTTGCGATGGGTTGTCCCCTTGTTGATGAAATGTAGTTTGTAGAGTGATCATTGTGTTAAATTTATGCCATGGTGCATGTTAGAACACTATTAAAATTTTAAAATAAAAAAACAAATTTTGAATTCCTTTTTGTTTTAGTCTTTTCAAAATAAAATCTTAAACTTAGGAATATCATTTCTTAGACTAAAAGACGTTTTCGTTACATCTTAACAGGGCGCATCAAACACCAACCATTAAAAATTTGATAGTCATCTGGATCGAAGGCTCTCACAACTTCGAAATTCTAGAATTGCAAAAGGTTTAAACAAAAGAGAAATATGAAGTTCACTTTGGTTCAAAGCCCTAAAAATCCTGGAGTCCCGGAGACTTGAATTCTCACAAAATATTTTAAATTAATCAACTAGTGCGTCATAGGCCATCTATCAATCTTAACTCGTGGTGACACGTGGCACTCACTTTGGGCACCTTTAGTCACATCATTTGCACGATTTCATGTGACACGTCACTCATATTTTTTCGACACGTCATCAACAATGATGTCATACTGCCACATCACTCCAGGAGATTATCCTCTGGAAGATCAAATCAATAAAAAATTCAAACAGTGTGTGAACATCGAAGTGCCCAAATGATCGTAATAATAAATCACCAAAGATTAATGGGTTAAGCATGTTTTAGTAAGCATAATTAACAGTAAATAATCGCTCTGCGAGTTCGGCCTTTGGGGAAACTCTATACACCGCCAATGCAAATCCACGAAGCCCCGAAGCTTCGGAGTCCTGGAGTTCCGAAGCACTTAAAATTAAAATGACCTTAAGTTGTGATCAATTAAAATGAAACAATAAATTAAATGTTGAATAATTGCTTCGTAAATTCGGCCTTCAGGAGATATCTATTATTCCTCATTCAAAACTCTCGAATGTCGAACCGCCGAAATAATTTACCTTCATTATGATCATTAAAAGTGTATTTAATGTGGCTAGGGTAAAAGATTGGAAAATCGTGCGACCGTCAGGTAATAAATTTGACAGATTTGGCATGATTACCTTGTCAATGGATTAAATGTAAGGATAATTAGTGTTTAACATTTTTTAATAAAGGCATTTTAAACTTCATAACATTTTTCCATTAACATCCAAAACTTTCGATTTTAGTAGTTTGGATTCACAGATTTTTTACTTCTCACAGGAGGGTAAACATCAATAGTTGGAAATCATGGCACCGCGTAAAGCAGGAAAGAAGCAAGATTCATTTGTTGAGGAGCCGAACCCAAATTCAGACATTCTTTCAAATACTACCGCTCAACTGACGGACGTCATTAAATCATGGAAGCATGTATATGAAATTTTAGAGCACGAAAATTACCTCTATTCTAATGATTCGGGTAGAGAAGAA
Organism: Picea engelmannii; assembly: GCA_009831015.1. Classification (NCBI taxonomy): domain Eukaryota; kingdom Viridiplantae; phylum Streptophyta; class Pinopsida; order Pinales; family Pinaceae; genus Picea; species Picea engelmannii. Next base: position 898,911 of record ML776846.1, on the reverse strand, counting down.
GATGAGTCATTTGCATCCAAGCTAAGTCGGGTGGCTAAGTTATAACTTCACAAAGTTGCAGCTCGACCGAAATTAATGCCATATACCGATATGATAAGTTGGGCCTTAGAGCATGTGGATATCCCGACCAGAACCATCTATAGTCATCAGAAGACCATTATCGGCCCCTTTCGACCCGAGGACATTCAAGTAATGTACAAATTAACCCCAACCCCAAATATACTTACAATGCATCATTTATAATGAAGTTTGAGGATGATGAATGCACAAAATACGACATAACTGTTCATGATATAGTAAAACCCTGGTGGGGAAATCAAAATAAATTCAAAACTAATAACCAGAATATATATTCTATAGCCTGTTGTGATGCCCATATGTTGTATATTGCCATGATGCTTTGTAGAATGTTTGGAAAGAAAAATCCTGTGCATTTTACTATAGAGTGGGTTCCTAGAATTCATGAAGTTGTTGAGGGTTATACTTTTGATTGGGGAAAAATGATATCGGATAACCTAGCTAAACAAAATGGGGATTACAAAACTCAGAATTCTAAAGGAGAACATGTTCCTTTCTATATGTCTGCATATATTACGGATGCAATTTGTTTCAAAACCCCATTTCCTCTTGTGAATTGGAGTTGGACTCCGACTGTCACTGAACCCATGCATTTCTATCATTCTAAATTATGGGAGGAAAATGCAGATGATTCTTTTTATGAGATTTGTCACAATGTGGTCATTCTGATTCATGAAATTATCTATGGTCAGCCTCCCCCCAGAATTTCAGAACAAATTATTGGGAATTTAGGTGCCATTGCATATTGGTACATTGACGAAAGCTTTTCTTACATCATAGTTTCCAATTGCTTCACATCTTCACATGCTCTTCCCAGATTTCTACTAGACAGATTTGTTTGCAGAGAAGTAGCCTATCAGACAGTTTCAGCAGGCATCACCCAACAACTGAAGGCCGAACATAAAAGAGTTTGGCCAGCCTTTCCCATACATGCTGGTATATTGTCATTATCAAACTTTGGACATGCTAAGGTAGAGGCTTCGACCTTAGATGATATTAAATTGGTTTACATTGAATTCAAAAAGCATGTATCCGCAGAGGGTGGTAGAAAATCATTTAGCTTAATTTAACATGAATAGATACATCCATGAATATTCACCCTATGACGAGGTTTTCAAAGGAGTTAGATCATATGATGAGGTTGTATCTAGATCTCAAAGTCTTCCTTAAGAAGAACAATCAGGTTTTCTCAGTTTTCAAAAGCACAGAAGGAACAATTTACCTAAAATATTGCAAGAAAAACAAAGGCTTAATCCAACTTCACATGTGGCACAATCAACAGATCTCAAGCAACATGACTTGCAAAAAGAAAAAACTAAAGAAGTGGAAAAGACACCAAAAACATTGTCCAAGAATGCAATAATTACGTGAATATCCATACCAAGTAAAAGTGATCAAGAATTATTAGCATTATTTGAAGCTTTTATGAAGCATGGGCACAATTTTCCTTTGTCATTGTCAAACACTGAAACTCCTGTGAAAGATGTCACAAATCAAGGAGAATCTACTGCACTTATTTCTCCCACACCATCTTTGACTCCCCTAGCAACACGTTTTGATTTACCTTGTTCAGAGGTTATCAATATAGATGACCTGACACCTATTGAACTTGAAGATATGCCTTCATTAGATTTATTTTTCAACAAGAAAAGGAAGACTATCATACAAAGAGAATATTAACAGAAAGAGGGAGGAATTGCCAAAAAACAAAGAATGATATTGATCGAGGTGGATATTGATGGCCACCCACGTATTCCAACTGTCTCCTCGTGTCCGTTTTTTATTCAACACGTCTTTTTGTACTGCTTTATAATTGTTAGTTCTACACTTCTAGGGTTGTCTGAAGCCTCACACATTCTCTAGGTGGATACAGGTGGCCTCTCGCCTAATCCAATTGGCTTATTTGGTATGTTTTCATGTCAACACATCTTGTTGTACTTCCAAGTCTGTTTTGGGCCCCGAAAGTTGTTTTTTTGACTCGCCACAGTCAGCTTATAGATGGAGTCAGAGTCTGTAAACGAAATGTGTAGTTCTACGAAAGACCTTTCCAATGGGCTATCACGCACCTAAAACGAAGATCGTATGCAAAAGTTACGGCCCTAGGAAGTTGAGGTACCAAATTACACCAACTCACCTATAGGGCCCACATAACTTTTGGCGTTTCACCTTCTAAGGTTAGGTTTTTGAATGTTTAGGGTTTTTTCATTCATGAGTAATATCAAAAAGGCCTATGGAGCCTCATTGTAATCCATTATTCTCAAAAGGATGTGCGTAGCAGCTACATCTCTTCTCAGAGATAGCTACCACCATCCGAGCAAGTTTCGGTTCTGCAGTTTTACAATTTCAACCTATTTCATTATTTAATAGAATATATTGTTCACTGGATATTTGTGTTATTTTGCCTATGTTTGTGTTTATTGTATTCAGTCTATTAATTAGTTCGTTTCGCTCCTAAATCCAGATCAATGGTATTAGAGCGATCTGCTCTTCGTTTATTTTTCTTCGTGCATGTCCCTGGCAAGGTCTGGGTACAAGAAGTTGGGACCCGAACCAATCGAGCCATTACCAGATCGGTTGTGCCAAGATCGACAACAACCCATGGGAGACGAAAAGAAAGATGATGGAGCAGGAGATCTTATTAAAATGTTGCTCGAGGAAGCCCTCGTGCGACAAAGGAACGAAATGATGGACAAATTCATGTAGATCATTCAATGGTTGCCCACAGGAGAAGCATCTTCATCAAGCGGCCATGCAACCCCCTTCAAGGTACATGTAAATTTTGATATTCCCTTATTTGAAGGATTGATAGATGCAGATGTTGTAGATAAATGGTTAAATCTTCTCGAAGGATATTTTTCGGTCCACAATTTTTCCAATAGGGAAAAGATCACTTTTGCACTCCTCAAGGTCGTTCCCCATGTTAAAGAATGGTGGGATACTTACTCTAAGCAAAGGGTCGTGGAGGAATCTGCAATTTTTTTGGTGGCCCCTACATGGGATTCCTTCTTAGATGCCATTAAAGAACAATACTACCCTGTTGGAAGCTACAAGGACCAGTACACCAAATGGACCACCCTACGTCAAGAAAGGGACCAGACAATACCTGACTTCACCAATATTTTACATACCCTATGCACCAAATTGGGTATCAAAGATTCTGAGCGTCATCTGAGGCTCAAATACTGCAACAGTCTGCATAGATACATTCAAACAAAAATGGAGTTCCTGGACATCGCCTCATTGGGCACGACTTATAGATATGTTGTCAAGATCGAGAAGAAATTTAAGCAGAAACGATGAGAGTTTGGATATGCAAACCCCTCACAGCCGAAGCAAGGAAAAGGCAACCCCAACCCACACAACAAGGGACAAAGTCGAGATGGTCACCCTCAAGACAATCCGTCCAAGACGCAACACAAGAAGGGCAACGAGAAGATGAAGGACACAGGAAAATGGTGTGAGTACCATAAAAGTCCTTGGCACAACACTGACAAATGTCGCTCCAAGCAGTCCCTCATGGCCGAGCTGAAGGCTTCCGAGTCAAAGGCCAATTCTGATTCCGAGTCAAATCCTGAAGGAGGGAAGCAAATTATCGATGTTGAACCTAGTGCCACGATCGCTACCACCAAATTTTGGCTAAGCAAGCCATAAGAACCAGAGGAAGGGGAATGCCTCTTTCACTCGCATATATGGGTCAAGGGGGCTCCGATTCATTTCATTGTCGACAACAGTAGTCAGAAGAACCTGATTTCAGCAGAGGTCGTCGACCAACGACACCGCACCCGCAACCCTACACCATCGGTTGGCTGCGTCAAGGGAGAGATCTTTGTGTCGACCAATAGTGTCATCTACCCTACGACATCAAGCCTTTGAAAGATGAGGTATTGTGTGATATTCATCCCCTTGAAGTTTGTGATGTTCTTTTAGGACAACCATATTTGTAGAAGCATCATGTTGTGTATGAGTCTAGACCCCGTAGTGTTATTATTACTTTGGGTAGACAATTGTATAGGATCCCAGAGGTGGCACTGCCAGCTGTTATTTCTTTAATCTCTGCTAAGAAATGTAGTAAGGTCATTTCACAGACCGAGAAGTTCATTTTCTTTGTGATCTGTGCTTGCAGTAAGCAAAAGGTAATCGCCACATTAGTGGCCTCTACACAACGCCTCTCTTTGTAGCAAAATCAAGTGGACATGATCGTGGAAGAATACAGAGACATATTCGTCTCACCTATAGGGGTACCGACACACTGCCAAGTCAAGCATCCAATTGATCTGATCCCTGGCACACCTCTACCTAATGGACCAGTCTATCAGTGCTCGTTGATGGAGAATGACGAAATCATGCATCAAATCCAAGAGCTTCTTCAAAATGGGCACATCGGACCCAACTCCTCCCATTGCGGAAGCCCAATTGTACTAGTGCAGAAGAAGGACGAGACTTGGCGAATCTGCATTGATTATAGAGCCTTAAACAAAATCACAGTCAGGAACTGCTACCCCATTCTCAGGATTGATGACCTTCTTGACCAAGTCAAGGGGGGAAATTTCTTCAGCAAGATTGACCTGAAGTTTGGCTACCACCAGGTTCCTATCGAACCAACTCATGTTTGGAAGACAACCTTCAAGTCTAAAGAAGGTCTCTATGAATGGCTAGTCATTCCCTTTGGCTTAACAAATGCACCAACCACTTTCACGAGGATGATGGACGATGTATTGAGACCCTTCACCAACTCTTTTGTGGTAGTATATTTGGATGACATCCTCATATTCAACAGAACGCGGGAGGAGCACATGCGGCATATTCGACAGGTTTTGAGCACTCTACAACAGCACAAGCTTTATGCCAACTTGGGAAAATGCTCTTTTAGCATGAACATGGTCCAATACCTGGGCTACATTGTTGATGAGCATGGAGTACATGTTGATCCCGCTAAGATCCAATTCATTCGTGACTAAACAACTCCGACCCCAGTGATCGAGCTTCAGAGCTTCTTGGGACTAGCCAATTTTTACCGACGATTCGTGTTGGGATTCTCCCATATTGCATGGCCCTTCAGTCAAGTGACTAAAGGCGGTGGTAGGGCCAAGTTCATGTGGGGGAAGGAGCATCAATGAGCATTCAAAGATCTGAAACATCGCTTGTCCTCAGCTCCAGTAATCTCCTTGATCGATCTGCAACAACCATTCGAGATTGAGACTGATGCATCTGACTATGTCATGGGTGAAATTTTCACTAAGCACGGGCATCTGGTGGCATACCATAGTGAGACACTCTCTGATACTGTCCGGAAATAGTCCACCTATGACAAGGAAATTTATTCCATTGTACAAGCATGTCATCAATGGAAACATTACATTATAGGGAAAGAGATGATCATAAACATTGATCACAAGCCTCTGCAGTTCATACAGACACAGGGAAAATTGCAGAATGACCGCCATCATAAGTGGTCCACCTACCTGCAACAGTTCCATCTCAGCATCAAGTATAAGACAAGTATCTCCAATTGTGTCGCTCACTGCATCAGTCTGCCTCCTGTGGCTGCACTCACCACTCTACTCCATTCTTGTGGACATGAAACATCAGAGTGGCCTCAACTTTACCAACAAGATCCAAACTTCACCACCACATATCAACTCTTGGGTACAGGTGCCACTGTCACTAATTTTCACATTTAGGACGGACTCTATGCCACCTAAGCCATCTATGTGTTCCTACAAGTGAGCGTGCAAAGCTGATTTGGGAAGCCCACTACAGTCGAGTGGTAGAACATTTTGGCGCAGAGAAAATTGTGGTTGTTCTTCAGAAACATTTTTATTGGCCAAAAATTCGACAGGACATCAGCAAGTATATCAGATCTTGCACTACCTGTGCCATTGCCAAGCCAACCATCAAGAAGCAAGGCTTATACACCCCTCTTACTATTCCCGAGAAGTCGTGGGATTCCATATCCATGGATTACATGTTTGGCTTTTCATCCACCAAGCACAGAAATGACTGCGTGTTTGTGGTTGTTGATCGGTTTTCGAAGATGGCCATCCTCACGGCCTGTAAGAAGAATGTCACAACAGCAGATACTACCAAGCTCTTCTTCGAATGAGTTTGGGTTCACTTTGGGATACCACAACCATCATCTCTGACCGAGACAACAGGTTTCTCAACACCTTTTGGTCGAGTCTCTCGTCTCTGTTGGACACCGAGCTCACAAAATCCACTTCTTTCCATCCCCAAACCGATGGCCAAACCGAGGTCATCAATCGGATGATTGTGTGCATCCTGCGCATGTACAATTCTAAGCATCCCTATACAGGGGACAAGAGTCTCCCATATGTCCAACACAGTTACAACAAGGCTCTCCATAATTCCACTGGACATAGCCCATTTCAGGTGGGTCTAGTATTCCAACCCTTGGGACCCATTGATGTTGCACTTCCTCTTGCCACCGCATAGACAGAGTCTTCCCCTGATCAGTCTACGATCGACAAAGCCACCAAATTCATTGAGCGGATTCGACACATTCACCAACAAGTCCAGGAGATTTCGCAGAAATCCAATGCTAAGTACAAGCAACGCCATGATAAACACAGGGTACCACACCTGCTTCAGGTTGGCGACAAAGTCTGGTTACATTTGTACAAGGAGCATCTCACCGAGCCCCATTAGAAGCTTTGCCCACTTTGTTATGGGCCTTACACTATCACCAAGGTTGTGGGTAGCAATGCTTTTGAGCTTAACACTCCACCCTTCCTTGGTCTGCATCAAGTATTCAATATGGGCCTTCTTTGGCCATATTTTCCACCATTATTGGACACCTCTGAGATCGTCGAACAACTGACACCAACATAGCTCAACCCTGACTGCATGGAACAAGCATCCACCGATCAGATAGTGGACACACAGGTCAAGGGCACTCACCAGTAGCGGATCCAACTTTATCGGGTTGTCAAGGCAGGGCAACTCCTACACCAAGGAAAGTGGCTCACCCGGGGCCAAATTCAACAGAAGTTTCCTCACCTGATGGGGGAACTCAACGCAATGGAGGAAATTGCTTCCTAAGGGGGGAGGATTGATCCAGGTGGATATTGGTGGCCACCCACCTATTCCAACTGACTCCTCATGTCCATTTTTTATTCAACACGTCTTTTTGTATTACTTTATAATTGTTAGTTCTACACTTATGGGGTTGTCTGAAGCCTCACACATTCTCTAGGTGGATACAGGTGGCCTCTCGCCTAATCCAACTGGCTTATTTTGTATGTTTTCATGTCAGCGCATCTTGTTGTACTTCCAGGGTTGTTTTGGGCCCTAAACATTTTTGTTTTACTTTCCATAGTCAAACTGTAGACGAAGTTAGATTATGATGGCGGAATGTGTATTTCTCTAAAAGACCTTTCCAATGGGCTATCACATGCCTAAAACAGAGGTCGTGTGCAAAAGTTACAGCCCTAGGAAGTTGAGGTACCAAATTACACCAACTTGCCTATAGGGCCAACATAACGTTTGGCGTTTCACCTTCTAGGGTTAGGTTTTTGGATGTATAGGGTTTTGGAATTCATGAGTAATATCAAAAAGGCCTATGGAGCCTCATTGTAATCCATTATGCTCAGACAAATGCGCGTAGCAACGACATATCTTCTTAGAGATAACTACCACCATTCGAGCAAGTTTTAGTTCTGCAATTTTACAGTTTCAGCCTATTTCATTATTTAATAGAAGATATTGTTCACTGGATATTTGTGTTATTCTGCCTATCTCCGTGTTTATTGTATTAAGTCTGTTAATCAGTTCATTCCTCTCCTAAATCCAAATCAGATATATGATGGACAGGAACAAAGTGACCCTGAATTCGCAAAAGAAGTAGCAGATTCATTGGGAGCTTTTACAACTGCTAACTTGTGGTCAGTGGATAATTTGAGAAAACAAATTGAACAAAAGAACCTTTTGATTAAACAATTGCATAATGATATGCAACAGATGGAAGTTACTGCCAGAGAAAGAATCAATTTTGATATGAACCAAGTCAGAGAGGGTTTTGAACAACAGATTAAGCAATTAGAGGATAAATTGAAATTAAGTTTTCAAAATCAGCACTTGAGTAGTAACATGCTCTCCCAACGAGATACATTAATAAATCAATTGCAAGCTCAGATAACCACAATTGAGAGCACAGTAATTGATATTTCTGCCTTCAAGAAACAAGCATCAGAGGTGAATGAGAAGTTGCAGATTGTCCAGTAGAATCTGTATGAAAGTTTGGATGCCATCCAAAAACATTATCAGGTAATCAATAATTGGTTGAAGGTTATTGATGAAAAAGAGAAGGAATCTTCTATGGTCAAATCCAAATCTCAAGAATTTATAGTGTGGAGGCAAAATCTCAATGTACCTGGACTTGCCCCTTTTTCAAAATTTGAGAGATAAAAGGAGAAATGGCTTTAAAGATATGGGAGAATAATCTTGAAGAAAGTAAAAGGTTAGCTAAAGAGGAAAAAGATGTCCGTTTGGATGCTCTTTTAGTTGTAGATCTTGAAATGGATGAAATTGATGTCAGTCATATTCATGCTACACTTGGGCAAGTTGAGATCGAAAAGAGTAAAGAAGATCTAAATAAAAGCAGAGGGAGTGTACAAAATGATATACTACAGATAAATCATGTTGATTTACAAACGATAAATAATCTTCTAGTGAAACCAAGTTTACAACATCAAATCACTCAACAGATAGTTGTTCAAATTCAAAGAAATCTACCATTGGTGCATAAAAGGCTTTTTTTCGTTTGAATTAAATGCAAATATTGAACCCTCCAAGTTTATTATTTCATTATTTGATCTGCATACACAATTCAAGGATCAGGAAAAGCCAGGTGCATCCACGAGCAAATAGAGGATGAATGAATCACCAGCAAGCGAAAGAAATGTCAGCAGATGATAAATATCTTCATAATATCTTTTTAGTTTAGATTGTATTCTATTTTGAAAGCTAAAAATGTGGAAAGTCTAACCACTTTTGGTTAAGATGATTTTTGTATAAATAAGCAGATTAAAGATGTATTCAAGGCTTATTTTTGCCGAATGTAAAAGAGAACCTTATTAATACCAATTTGAAAGTGAAGACAAAGATTCTACATTTCATTTCCTTGAGTTATGTGCTTTCTATGTATTGCCTTTTCATAACCTCATTTTCTTCACTCTATGGTTCTTAAAGATTGAAAGACTACAATTTAGTAATACATCTATTGTGGTCCATATAATTGGAAGTTTGTTCAGCTACAACTTTTCCTCTGTTATTACTGTGAGTAAAACAAGACATGTATCTGTGTGAATCTCCTCATTTCAATTCATCTTTTAAGACTCATCCTTCATGATTCTTCTATTGAAGATAAGGAAAGATTTATCAAATTTGGATACCTTACTTTATTTTGAGAGTTTTTGTTAATCAATTCTACTTTTCATATACTCAATATTTATAAAAAACTCAAAGATATAGATATTGTCTTTGTGTTTTATAATCATTAAATTCATTCCAAGTTTCATCTTAAAATAGAAGGTAGAAAAGCATTGTAAAAAACAATTCTCTTGAATTTTGGATGCCTAACATTATTATGCGAGCCTAGAGTAAATCTCAGGAACAACATCTTTTTGGCACCATTGCTAGGGACGGAGAAACGAAATTATTTTCCCTAGGAATACGACAAATTTTAAGTTTCGATTTTTTATGGTGAACAAGAATTGATCACAATTTTAAGGCTTGTTTTTATTTTTCACCAGGCGACTCCTTTTTGGCAAAGCTGACATTTAGACGAAAAAATACCAGGAAAAACCCAAACAATAAGCAGACTATGCCAATTTTAGATCCTAAAAAACTACTGAAAACTAAAGGATATCTAAAGTAGACGTCTGCATCAGCAGGTAAGGTTTATCAACCAAAGGTTACTCAAGTTAATGTTAAGATTCCAGTAGAAGAAATACGTTTACTTAGTTCTAAAGAAAAAACATCAAAATAAACCTCATTCCGCAGAAGCCTCAACTAGTAATCCTGAAATTAAATTAGAAAATCCAGAGGTGGTAATTCCCGAAGTAAAGTTGTATGATCTAAATGGAGAAAATTTCCAAAATGCACCTTTCTCTTTGATAGATACTTTTATCAGTGAGAATAAAGAATCATCTTTAGCTCTTAACGTCGTCTATACGTGACCTATCCTTAGTCTTCCTGAAATAATTTTTTGTGTCTCTGAAAATACTGAAGATCATCGTTTGTACTCATGTTCATCTCTTATCACTTCCCCCGTCTACCCATCTAGTCGATCTGAAAGACCAAACTCAATTCTGATTTCCCATCTAAGTTTGATTTTACATCCCTATCACGAGATCCATCGCCTTTTGATTATCTAGCAGATCTCTGCTCTCACCTTCCCGAAGAAATTAAAGATCTAGTAAAACAGTCTTTTCAAATCTTCGATAATCTACTAGTCCTAATATCTCTTCTCCAAAAATTTCAATGGCTGGTGTAGGAGGTGCAAGAGGTGGTGGAAATATAAATCCACCACCACCTCCTCCGAGGATTTTTTCCAAAGCCCCTGCTAGATATGCCCCCTTAGCCCTCCCTGCAACTTTGCATAATTTACCTGAGAATTATATGAAAAGTCTATCTAATTTCATGGTAGAAGGGGATTTAATAGCCACAGAACACATACCATTTTTTGATCAATTTGTTGATATTATTGGCATTGAACATGAAAACGCTTACATGAGACTGTTGGTATAGAATTTTGAGGGACAAGTTAGAACTCAATTTAGGGGACTTCCTGCAAATTCCATAGCAACGTAGGATGCTTTAGAAACTTCTTTCTTAAGACAGTGGTGTGAGAAAAAGAACCATTTATATTATTTATCTGAATTTGGAGCTTTAGGAAGAAAACATCTGAAATTGTTTCTTAATTTATCCAAAGATTCAATAAATTGTGTAGCGAAATTCTAGCCGAAGTTAAACCTTCCCAGCCAGCTACTAAAGTTACTTTTGCAGGGGCATTTGATTCAAATTTCGCTTTACTTTTAAGGGAAAGAAGAGCTACAAGATTGGATGGAATGCAAGATGATGCTATCAAAATTGAATCTAATATGATGGCATCAAGAAAACTGAAAACAAAGGTTGATATGAGAATAAGAGAACCTAGAATATTTAAAGAGCAAGGAGGACCCTCCAGTTTTGGGAAAAACACACAAGAGGAAAAGATGGATGAGATGGAAAAAATAATTAAAGATTTATCAAATAAAATTTCCAGGATGGAAATTGAGAAAGCCAAACCTGACCCATTTGTCATAAATCAAAATCAATTCAGGAGAAACCTCAATACAAACCCTCATATTCAACAGAGGCAAATTAAGAATGAGGAACAAAAGATTCAAGCCCCTTTTAAAACAAAAATTCTTATGCAGGGAGATGATGTTCAAGATTATGATGACTTAGATGAGGATATAAAAAATCTTAGTGATGATGATATTGAACCTCATTTAACTCAGCAAGACTACAAAAAACCTTTAAATCTTGGATCATTATTTGATGAGCAAAATATCAATAACTCGGGAGACACTACATTACAGTATAAGGATCTTGTCGATTCAATAATGGTTGAGCTTCATAATAAATATGATTTGAGGCCAAGAGATAAGACGTCCACTACCAATCCACCAAAAAAGCTCTTGGCACAAAATAAAGTAAATGAAGCAGTGGTTTCAAAATCACCTATTGAAGTACAAGATGCTCAAATAAATCAAGTTGAAACTAAAGCAATGCAAAATAAAAAGCTAGAAAACAAAGAAGCCGAAGTACAGACCAAAGAGTTATAAAAATTAGTTGGCATGTTCAATCTTGAGGATGAATTGAATAAGATTAAAATTGCAGTCCCTCTGATTGAACTTGCTAGAAATCTGGTTTACAAGAAGCAGATTTCAAAGGTAATTAATTTTCCAGAATATGTTTGGACCACATATTGAAGACGATAAAGACGCAGTGGCTCCATTCTATATCACTCTTACTATGCATGATCATTTGTTACATAACTGTATGCTAGATTCATGTGCTTCACATAGTTTGATGCCAAAAATAATAATGGAAAAATTGGTCTTACAAATTACCAGACCTTATCAAGATTTATAATCTTTTGATTCCAGAAAGGTTAAGTGTCTGGGTATGATTAAAGATTTAGTTGTAAATCTAGCTCAAATTCCAATTAAAAGTATTATTATGGATGTGGTAGTAGCTGATGTTCCTGCAAAATATGGCATGCTTTTATCAAGATCTTGGGGTGCAAAGTTAGGAGGATCAGTTTAGTTGGACATGACATATGCCACTATTCTGATTTTCGGTGGACAATTTACCAGATTGTACAAAGAAAATAGACTGGCCTATATAGTAAGTGATCCTCAAAACCTTAATAATTATCCAGTCTATGTTGTTGACCGAGATTTAGGAAATTGTATTTTATCTGTAGATGATGATTTTGAAGTTTGTACAGAAAACACAAATACAAAAATAGAAGTTCCAAAGGAAAATGTAAATATCAGAAATGGGATGTGGAAAATGTTTTTCGATAATGCCTCATCTTGGGAAGGAGCAGGAGATGGAGTACTATTAGTGGCACCAAACGATGAGTATTACATCCCTTTTTCTTATAGATTGCAATTTGACATTGGTTACACAAATAATCTATGTGAATACAAAGCTTTAATTTTAGGATTAGAAGCTGCTAGAAAATTAAAAATCAAACATTTGACAATATATGGGGATGTTGAACTTATTGTAAAACAGATCATACAACTATATCAAGCTAAGCATCCTAGAATGAGATCTTATAGAAATTGTGCATGGGATTTGATAGAAAACTTTTTCTTATCTTTCAACATTCATGATTTTCCCAGATTGCATAATCAACAAGTAGATTCATTAGCTAAAGCTGCAACTACCTTCATACCACCCACTGTTTTGAAATTGAAGTATCACATGGACATGAGACATAAACCTTCAATTCCAAATAATGTTCAAAATTGACAATTTTTTGAAGATGATGAACAAATAAAACAATTTCTAGAGATGGTAGATGAATTTTCTGAGACAAACAAAGATCAAGAAAATCAAAATGATCTAGTTTGGATTATGCAAGAAGGAGAAAATATAGAGAAATTCAAAGATAGAATTGCAAATCACAAAATGCTTTTGCTAAAGAATAATCAAATTCCAAAGGGTCTTATTCCAGTAGAAAGACCGTTTGACCAAAATGATATAACTTTAAAATCTACCTTGCAACCTCAACCTGGAGAGGTTCAAGATTGTAATGTGGGATCAAATGAAAATCCAAAACTGGTCAAGTTGTCTAAATATCTTCTTACTGAACTAAAGAGTAAATATGTTGAATTGCTCAGAGAATATAAAGATATTTTTGCATGGTCCTACGAAGACTTAAAAACTTATGATACTTCTGTTATCGAGCATAAGATTCCATTAAAACCATGTATCAAGCCTTTCAAGAAAAATCTTAGACATATAAATCTTATTCTCTTGCCAGTAATAGAAAGGGAGGTCAAAAATCTTCTTGATGCAAAAATCATTGTACCTCTTAGATACTCTAAATGGGTAGCCAATTTGGTTCATGTCAAAAAGAAGAATGGAGAGATAAGATTGTGTGTTGATTTTAGAAATTTGAATTGGTCTTCTTTAAAAGACAATTACCCTCTTCCTAAAATGGATCATGTTCTTGAAAAGGTGGTTGGGGCAAATAGGATTTCTATGATTGACGGATTTTCAGGGTATAATAAAATAGATGTCCATGAAAATGATAAATAAAAAACTGTGTTTACTACTCCATGGGGAACTTTTATGTATGGCAAAATGCCTTTTGGATTGATGAACGCAGGTGCAACTTTTCAAAGAGAAATGGATATAACATTTGTTGGCGAAAAAGATAAATTCATAGTTATTTATATAAATGATATGGCAGTCTTTTCTAATTCCAATACAAAACACTTGGTACATCTTAGACAAACATTTGACAAATGCAGAAAATTTGGTTTGTCTTTGAACCCCAGGAAATCTCATTTTTCCATGCAGGAAGGTAAGTTGTTAGGACATATTGTATCGAAAGATGGAATCATGGTAGATCCAAAAAGAGTTGAAGTTGTTGATCAGATCAATATTCCTAGAAATAAAAAAGAAATTCAATCATTTTTAGGAAGAATTAATTTCTTGAGAAGATTTATTCCAGATTTTGTTGAAATTATCAAATTTATCACAGATATGTTGAAAAAGGATAATGAGGTGAAATGGATGACGGAAGCTAAGGCATCCTTCCAACGAGTCAATAAATTTATAGGAGAAGCACCAATGCTAGTAAATCTTCATTATACAAAGGAGTTTTTAATGTTTTCCTTTGCATCTGAATATACAATTGCAACAGTGCTCCTACAGAAAAATGATGAAGGATTTGAACATCCTATTGCCTTTTTTAGTAAAAGCCTCAGAGATGCAGAGTTAAAATATGATATTCTAGAGAAACATGCTTATGCTATGGTTAAGGCACTCAAGGCTTTCCGAACATATGTTTTACATTCAAGAATAATCGCATGTGTACCTACTAGCATAGTCAAAGATATCCTAATTCAACCTGACAGTGATGGGAGAAGGGGAAAATGGTTGGCAAAAATTCAAGAATGTGATTTGGAAGTCAAACCAACCAAACTGGTAAAAGGACAAGGTCTAGAAAAATTACTTGTTGAATCAAATTTCAGAGCCCTGGGAATAAATCATTTCGAGTTTGAAAATTCTCTCCCACACATTGAAGAAATTGATGATCGAATGCCAACAATTCAGATTGACGACAAAATTTCTTCCTCTTCTTGGTATAACAATACAGTGTCATATATTATATTCTTCAATGTCCTACTCACATGACTCCTGCCAAGGAAAGAACCTTAAAATTACAGGCAATCAAATATTGCATTATCAATTCTAAGTTATACTGGAAGGATCCTTTGGGTTTCTTATTGTGTTGCCTTATAGAACCTGAAATAGAAGGTGTCATTGATGAGTTTCATTAAGGAGTATGTGGAGGACACCATGCTTGGAGAACAACAACTTATAAAATTGTAAGGCCATGCTATTATTGGCCAAGGTTATTCACTGACGTAAATGCAAGGGTCAGAGCTTGCAAATAATGCCAACTTTTTGCTGGAAAGCAAAATCTCCCTTCCTTACCTTTAGTTCATGTTAAAGATGAAGCTCCTTTCCAACAATGGGGCCTAGATTTCATTGGAGAGATTCATCCACAATCAAGTTCCCAACACAAATGGATTTTATTTGCTACTGATTATTTTACTAAATGGGTAGAAGCTATTCCAACTCGAAATGCTACAGATTCAATAGTAATAATTTTTTTGGAAGAGAACATTCTTGCAAGGTTTTGTTGTCCGAGAAAAATAGTCATAGATAATGCACAAGATTTCAAATCTATTGCTATGATAATTTTTTGTCAAAAATATAATATCATTTTGGGTCATTCCACAACTTATTATCCTCACGGAAATGGGTTGGTAGAGTCGTCTAATAAAAGTTTAATGATGATAATTAAGAAGGTTTTGACAGAAAATAAGAAAGCTTGGCATATACATTTAAAATATGCTCTATGGGCAAACATAATCGGCGCCAAGAAATCTATAGGTATGTCTCCTTTCCAATTAGTTTATGGCACATATGTTATTCTTCCTATTAATCTTGCTCTTCCTGTGATGAAACCCTGGCAGGATGCTAATGAAGAACCAAATGATTTGATGAGAAGAATAAATCAAATAATTGAATTCCAACATAACACAAGAGAAGTGCATGATAAGCTTAAGAAATACCAAGATAATATGAAGGCCATTTTTGATAAGAAATACAAAGACATGGAGTTTCTTCCTGGAGATTTAGTCTTGAAGTGGGAAGCCAGAAAAGAAGACGCTGGGAAACATGGAAAATTTGACCATCTCTGGTTTGGTCCTTTCAAAATTGCAGCAACTGAAGGGAGAAATTCATTCTCATTTGAAAATTTAAATGGAGAAATTCTCGAGGCCCCTATCAATGGGTAATTTTAAAAACATTTTATGCACTAGTTTACTTCTTAGTTTCCATTGTATATACCAGATTGGATTGGATTCACATTCACAAATTTTTTATTTCTTTTTCTTTTTCATAAGTTATTTAAGTATTTTTTGAGTGGTAAATTTATGTAAATGTTTTCAAGAAAATAATGGCTTCGATTTTATTTCAAGGAAAATAAAAAGAAAATAATTTTTTTCTACAACAAAAAAAAATCATCTTTTACTTTTTGTAAATAAAACTCACTCAGTAGTTAATAAAACAATACTCCACTTGACAAAAATAGTTGAAAATTTCAGAGAATAGGACCGTCAAAGCATGGTAACAATCTTTGAATACAAATGTTCAAAAATTATATGTTCAAAACTTGACATTTTATATAATGACTGCCTATCTCTCTGCTTAGCTTTATCAAAATTTCACAATTTCAAAAAACAAAAACAAAGTAGATATGGAAGCCTATTAATGACTATTGATATGAATGATATAGTCCTTGTGTTTTACTTCCATTACTTCCATAGAATTGTTTAACTGTTGAAATTCTGCATTTTCTTGAAGGGCCAATGATTGAAGTTCTTCAACATTCTGACGATCTGCTCGACGTGAATATTCTTCAGGAAAAGGAGATGATGTCATAGAAACTCAAGACCCAACAATTTCCACAGGAATGTTCATTGGTGATTGTCGTCTTCGCAAAAGTCTCAACTATTGGCGATGAGAGCTTCAACGAACTGCGTTTTGACTCACAACTCTTATTATAGTCGCCATTTCCTCTCGATGTCATAGTTCTTGAGATTGAATCCGTCGGTGAAGTTGAAAATTCAAATTTTGGATCTCTTGAATCATTTCTGATTGCTCTTGAACCTTTTCCTGAAGAGTAAAGATCGCGCAATTGACACATTCACAATCATCACATTCACCACTCATCTCTTCTCGTTTTCCAGACTCTCTGGAATTAGGTGATGAATAAATACAATTCTTTTTTCAAAACTTCAAAGCAAATCAGGTAACAACTCCTCTCCTTTCTTACTATTTAGTAAAAATGAAAAGCCTGATTATAACAAACATGAGGGATAATTCCCACGAATTAAAGATGGCTTCATCATTTATTGAAAAGATTGGAGAAGCAAGGAAGAGACAATCTGTAACATCATTCTGATTGGATATACGATCATCTCCGGTACAAAAATAAATCAATAATTATAAGAAAAACAAAAAAGTTAGAATATGACTGCGGAACAGAGCAAATCATGAGTCTAGTCTGGACACAGAAACTTGTATGAATTATTTTTTGTTCAGATTGAGATGATTCAAACTTGTGATATATTTCTCTCTCTCTCTCTCTCTCTCTCTCTCTCTCTCTCTCTACGTAATATTCTCATTCATTCTCAATCATACTAGTCCTTGTAGAAATGACAAAACTTAGCCTAACACTAAAAACTTAAAAGCATGTTTTTAAAACAAGTCGGGTGAAGATTTATTATGTTTCTTGATTTTAATTGAAAAAGCATGTCTAGGCTAATCCTAGTAAATTTAGCCCTAATATCAGATTTCAGTTGACAACTTTTCTCAAGGTTTATCCCTGAAATAAATATTTTTTTTCCAAATTTACCTATAGGTGAACGTATACTTAGAATTGAAAGAAAACTAATCTCAGAGTATTCTTAAAACTCTAGATAGACCTTGTTTTTCATTAGATTAGAAACATATGTCATCCCTTGTATCTTAGATACAAATTGATTGCCCCCACTTCAAAGTAATAAAAGCAAAGACAGATGGTGAAAGGAAATTCACAAATTGATTTCCCCCATCTTGTCCAAATAGAGATGACGAAAGGAAATTCATATATTGATTGCCCTCATCTCAGATAAATGAAAGCTTGTTTTGAAGTTGTGAAAGGAAATTCAATAAAGGGAGATATAGATAACTTCATCGGGGTATTGAACATGCCTGTTGGCAGTGAAGCAATATCTATGATGTTTGTAACGCTGTCTTACACATCTATATAATATACTCTGTTATTTAGTTCTTTTTCAATAATATTTATATCTTGAACCAACTGAGATTCCTTAAATAAACATACTTTGCATCTTTATAACCTTGAGAGCGAACAGAGTCACTTAAAATATGATATTTTTGTTAAAGTTAATTTGATTATCCTAAACAATTCTGGAATCAATTTTAAGAAAAGAAAACACTTATTATCCTCACTTTAAATATCACCAAGTATGCTTTAAGATTTTTAGATATGGTTATGTTTATCTTTTCTATATACGATTAAATTCAAATAAAGAAGGAAAACATTTTAAATCATAAACGAAAGCAATAATGACTCCATTTACCCAATAAAGGCAACTAGTCTATTGTTCTTTCATGCCTCACACGGAGCCACAATCCCCAGATGGAGCCTATGTTAGAACACTATTGAAATTTTCAAATAAAAAATCAAATTTTGAATTCCTTTTTGTTTTTGTCTTTTAAAAATAAATTCTTAAACTTAGGAATATTGTTTCTTAGACTAAAAGAAGTTTATGTTACATCTTGAGAAGGTGCATCAAACACCAACCATTAAAAGATTGATAGTCATCTGGATCGACGACTCTCGTAACTTCGTAATTCTAGAATTGCAAAAGGTTTAAACAAAACAAAAATATAAAGTTCACTTCAGCACTTTGCAATTTAGGAGTTCAAGCTCAAAATATTCAAAGCCCTAAAAATCCCGGAGTCCCGAAGACTTGAATTCCGACAAAATATTTTAAATTAATCAATTGATGCGTCATAGGCCACCTGTCAATCTTTAGTCATGGTGACACGTGGCACTCACTTTGGGCACCTTTAGTCACATCATTCGCACGATTTCAGGTGACACATGTCACTCATATTTTTTCGACACGTCATCAACATTGACGTCATACTGCCACATCACTCTGGGAGATTGTCCTTCGAAAGATCAGATCAAGAACAAATTCAATCAGTGCTAGAGCATCGGAGCGTCGAAGTGTCGAACCGCCGAAGTGGCTGAATGTTCGTAATAATAAATCGACAAAGTTTAATGGGTTAAGCATGTTTTAGTAAGCGTAATTAACGATAAATAATCGCTCCGCAAGTTCGACCTTCAAGGAAACTCTATACATCGCCAATGCAAATCCATGAAGCGTCGAAGCTTCGAAGCACATAAAATTAAAATGACCTTAAGCCATGATCAATTAAAACGAAACAATAAATTAAAGGTTGAATAATTGCTTCGTAAATTCGGCCTTTGGGAGATATCTATTATTCCTCATTCAAAACTTCCAAATGCCGAACCGTCGAAATAACTTATCTTCATTATGATCATTAAAAGTGTATTTAACGTGGTTAGGGTAAAAGATTGGAAAATCTTGCGACCGTCAGGTAATAAATTTGACAGATTTGGCAAGATTACCCTGTCAATGGATTAAATGTAAGGATAATTAGTGTTTAACATTTTTCAATAAAGGCATTTTAAACTTCATAGCATTTTTCAATTAACATCCAAAACTTTCACATTCAGTAGTTTGAACTCACATATTTTTTACTTCTCATAGGAGGGTTAACATCGATAGTTGGAAATCATGGCACCACATAAAGCAAGAAAGAAGCAAGATCCATTTGAAGAGGAGCCGAACCCAAATTCAGACACTCTTTTAGATACTACCGCTCGACTAACAGACGCCATTAAATCATGGAAGCATGTCTATGACATTTTAGAGGAGCTCTATTCTGATGATTCCGGTGGAGAAGAAGATGAGTAATTTGACGCCAAGCTAGGTCGAGTGGCTAATTCAGAACTTCACAAAGTTGCAACTCGACTGAAATTAATGCCAAATATTGATATGATAAGTTGGGCCTTAGAGCATGTAGATATCATGACCACAACCATCTACAGTCATCAGAAGACCATTGTCGGCTCCTTTTGACTTGAAGACAATCAAGTAATGTAAAAATTAACCCCCAACCCCAATTATACTTACAATGCATTATTTATAATGAATTTTGAGGATGATGAATGCACAAAATATGGCAGAACTGTTCATAATATAGTAAAAACCTGTTGGCAGCCAATTCAATTTTTTCCATTGTCTCATAAGCTGCCTACACCAATGTTTCGCAAACATCGATTTTCCGTCGCAATTTTCAAACGAACGACGCTTTTTATTCTTTGCGCCTTTTCGCACGCCTATCTTCGTTTTGTTTTCACAACTGTAATCGTGAAATCTTAGTCCTTCAAAGTCACATTAGAATCATTGTTTGAATTGTCGTCATCCTTCTGATTGATATGCCCTTTGCGCTTACATTTCACTTATCATTTTGCAGCTGGAAAAACTTTCGAACTATACTCATTGGACATTTTAGATTGATTATGTGACTTGATTTCATTAAGTGTGTAATGCATTGGTATTTGGATTGGCTTCTTATTTGACCTACTCAACCTTTAGTTTCATAAGATATATGGGTATTATGTTTAAATCTTTCATACATATATTTTTAAATATAATTCCTATGTTAATGTTTTCATAACTATTGGTTGGTTGATTATATGAATGCACATTGGCGCATGGTTGATGTTTGATTTTGGTTTCAATTGGAATGATTTATGGTTTAAAAGCTTTGGCACAACGATCGATTGCACATTGGTTTATACACTTGCCGGTTGATTCATTGGTCGGCTAATTCGCATCATTGTCAAACTATGCTATAATGGGTTGAACTACTATGTAAACTGGTGGTTGTACTTTCATAATAACTCTTATGCAAGGCAGAAGTAAGCTCTACCACCCTCACACACTTTTCATTAATGCCTACCTCCTTACCAGGGTTATCTTTGTTGATTTTTGGGAAAAT
>ML776846.1:832816-868941 GCA_009831015.1 Picea engelmannii | reverse complement strand
ATCTTAATCATGTGCAAATGATATAATTTTAATCACTGTAATCCATATCTGGTTTCTTCTAAGTGTATAAAATACATAACAATTGTTTAGTTCAGTTTGTGAATGACAGGTTTATCTTCTTCATAAGTTGAATTAGTAAATATAAGTTTTTGCATAACATGTTTCCCTTATTGCAGAGATTTATAATCATAAGATTGTTATGATTTTTTATGTTTTGTTTGTCCTGTTAACAACTCAAAGAGTAGCACAACCTATCATTTACGAGAAGCTTATGGACTAATCGGTGCGAGTTTCCTTCCTCCGACCAGCTTCAGAGTTATCATACACGGGACAAATTAGGAGCGCTTCCAGGTCAGTTAATCTTTTCTTTACTGTTTCCAGAAGTAGTTTAATTTAAATATAAGTTTAATTATATTTATATTAGATTGTTTAATTTCAGTATTTATATTAGATCGTTTAATTTCAGTAAGTTTTACTTCTTTTTCTAAAAAAAAAAAAAAAAAAAACATATCTTGTTGTCTTAGGGCAGAAAACACATGAGTTTTACAAGTTTTATTTAAATATGCCAACTGTGTATATTGTATATTTGTGAATAAGTTGTATTATAACTAGTAGTTAGACGGTTAATTAGTAGAGTTAGTGTAATAGTAATTAGTAGTTAGTATATAGAATAGATAGAGTAGTTTATAATTAGTTTTAGTTTATTTAGTAGTTTGTATTAATTAGATTAGTGTATTAGTTGTTTTTAGTTAGTTTGTTTTATTTAGTTAGTTTAGTTTGTTTTATTTGTTTTAGTTAGATTAGTTAGTTTAGATTAGTTTTCTCTTTGGTTTTCTAAAGAGCTTAGAGCTGCCAACAGAGCCGTTAAACTCGTCAGGGTGGTTCATTCCAAACGGCTTGGGTTATTTAGACAACCCCGGACCGGTTCCACTCTCTCAATTGACGGACGAACAATTTCGCTCGTCAACAAAACCTAGTGGGGAAATCAAAATAAATTCAAAACTAAGAGCTAGGGTATATATTCTATATCCTCTTGTGATGCCCATATTTTGTATATTTCCATGATGCTTTGTAGAATGTTTGGAAAGAAAAATCCCTACATTTTGCTATAGAGTGGGTTCTTATAATTCATGAAGTTGTTGAGGGTTATACTTTTGATTGGGGAAAAATGTTGTCGGATAACCTAGATAAACAAATTAGGGATTACAAAACTCAAAATTCTAAAGGAGAACATGCTCCTTTCTATATGTCCACCTATATTATGGATGCAATTTGTTTCAGAACCCCATTTCCTCTTATGAATTGGAGCTGCACTCCGACAGTCACTGAGCCCATACATTTCTATCATTCTAAATTATGGGAGGAAAATGCAAAGGATTCCTTTTATGAGATTAGTCACAATGTGGTCATTCTGATTCATAAAATTATCTATGGTCAACCTCCCCCCAGAATTTCAAAACAAATTATTGGGAATTTAGGTACCATTGTAGATTGGTACATTGAGGAAAGCTTTTCTTACATTATAGTTTTCGGTTGCTTCGCATCTCCACATGCTCTTCCCATATTTCTACCAGACAGACTTGTTTTCAGAGAAGTAGCCTATCAGACAAGTTCAACAAGCATCAACAAAGAACTAAAGGTTGAACAAAAAAGCGTTTGGCCAGCCTTTCCCATACAAGTTGGTGTATTCTCATTATCAGACTTTGGACATGATAAGGTAGAGGCTTCGATCTTAGAGGATATTAAATTGGTTGACATTGAATTCAAAAATCATGTATCCACAGAGGGTGGTAGAAAATCATTTAGCTCAATTTAACATGAAGAGATACATCCATGTAGATTCACCCTATGATGAGGTTTTCAGAGGAGTTATATCATATGATGGGGTTGTATCCAGATTTCAAAGTCTTCCTCAAGAACAACAATCAGGTTATGTCAGTTTTCAAAAGCACGGAAGGAACAATTTACTTAAAATCTTGCTAGAAAAACAAAGGCTTAATCCAACTTCACAGGTGGCACAATCAACAGATCTCAAGCAACATGACTTGCCCAAAGAAAAAACTAAAGAAATGGAAAAGACACCACAAACATTGTCCAAGAATGCAATAATTACGAGAATATCCATACCAGGTAAAAGTTATCAAGAATTATTAACATTATTTGAAGCTTTTATGAAGCATGGGCACAATTTTCCTTTGTCATTGTCAAACACTGAAACTCCTATGAAATATGTCACAAATCAAGGAGAATGTACTGCATTTATTTTTCCCATACCATCTTTGACTCCCCTAGCAACAAGTTTTGATTTACCGTGTTCAGAGGTTATCAATATAGATGACATGACACCTATTGAACCTGAAGATATGCCTTCATCAGATTTATTTTTCAACAAGAAAAGGAAGGCTATCATATGAAGAGAATCTTGATAGAAAGAGGGAGGAATTACCAAAAAACAAAGAATCATATATGATGGACAGGGATAGAGTGACCCTGAATTCACAAAAGAAGTAGCAGATTCATTGGGAGCTTTTGCAACTGCTAACTTGTGGTCAGTGGATAATTTGAGAAAACAACTTGACCAAAAGAATCTTTTGATTAAACAATTGCATAATGATATGCAATAGATGGAAGTTACTTCTAGAGAAAGAATCAATTTTGATATGATCCAAGTCGGACAAGGTTTTGAACAACAAATTAAGCAATTAGAGGATAAATTGAAATTAAGTTTTCAAAATCAAAACTTGAGTAGTAACATGCTCTCCCAACGAAATACATTAATAAATCAATTGCAAGCTCGGATAACTACAATTGAGAGCACAGTAATTGATATTTCTGCCTTCAAGAAACAAGCATCAGAGGTGAATGAGAAGTTGCAAATTGTCCAACAGAATCTGTATGAAAGTTTGGGTTCCATCCAAAAACATTATCAGGTAATCAATAATTGGTTGAAGATTATTGATGAAAAGGAGAAGGAATCTTCTATGGCCATATCCAAATTTCAAGAATTTATAGTGTGGAGGCAAAATCTCAATGTACCTGGACTCGCCCCCTTTTCAGAATTTGAGAAAATAAAAGGAGAAATGGATTTAAAGATTTGGGAGAACAATATTAAAGAAAGCAAAAGGTTATTTAAAGAGGTAAAAGATGCTTGTCTGGATGTTATTTCAGCTGTAGATCTAGAAATGACAAAAATTGATGTCAGTAGAATTCATGCTACACTTGGGCAAGTTGAGATCGAAAAGAGTAAAGAAGATCTAAAGAAAAACAAAGAGAGTATACAAAATGGTATACTATAGATAAATCATGTTGATTTACAAATGATAAATGATCTTCTAGTGAAACCAAGTTCACAACATCAGATCACTTAACAGGCAGTTGTTCAAATTCAAAGAAATCTACCATTGGTGCATAAAAAGGTTTTTTCCTTTGAATTAAATGCAAATATTGAACCCTCCAAGTTTGTTATTGCATTATTGGATCTGCATACACAATTCAAGGATCAACAAAAGCCAGGTGCATCCACGAACAAATAGAGGATGAATGAATCGCCAACAAGTGAAATAAATGTCAATAGATACTAAATATTTTCGTAATATCTTTTTAGTTTAGATTGTATTTTATTTTGAGAGCTAAAAATGTGGAAAGTCTAACCACTTTTGGTGAAGATGATTTTTGTATAAATAAGTAGATTAAAGATGTATTCAAGGCTTCTTCTGGCCGAATGTAAAAGAGAACCTTCTCAATACCAATTTGAAAGAGAAGACATAGATTCTACATTTTATTTCCTTGAGTTATGTGCTTTCAGTGTATTACCTTTTCATAACCTCGTTTTCTTCACTCTATGGTTCTTAAAGATTGAAAGACTACAATTTAGTAATATGTCTACTGTGGTCCATATAATTGGAAGTTTGTTCAACTACAACTTTTCCTCTGTCATTATTGTGAGTAAAACAAGACCTATATCTGTGTGAATCTCCTCATTTCAATTCATTTTTTAAGACTCATCTTTCATTATTCTTCAATTGTGGATAAGGTAAGATTTATCAGATTCGGATACCTTACATTATTTTGACAGTTTCTGTTAATTAATTCTACTTTTCATAAACTCAATATTTATAAAAAACTAAAAGAAAGAGATACCGCGTCTGTGTTTTCTAATCATTAGATTCATTCCAAGTTTCATCTTAAAACATAACGTAGAAAAGCATTATAAAAAACAATTCTCTTAAATTTTGGATGCATGACATTATTCTGTGAGCCTAGAGTAAATCTTAGGAACAACAGTGCAGATCCATGGGATGCATTTCCATATAGTAGAATGTCCTTGATAGGTGGTGATTGGCCAAGGTCCCCAACTAGAATAATAGAGCAGCCTCCAAAAGGGGTGTTTTTATGTAGAGGGAATGTTTCTCGAAGACACTCGCTGACATGGCTCAAAAGTGTTGGACCTATGAATCTCATTTCATCGATGAGAATGTATGAGATATGCTTAAGGTCTTCTTAGAGGTTGGAAAGCAAGTTTCCTTCTAATGGGAGTAAGTGCTTTATAGGAATGTGAAGGGTGGAATGGATTGTAGATGCTTTGATGCTTAAGGTTGTGATACCAATTAGAGCAAGCGACAACAATGGGTTTTGAAAGAATTTTGTGGTTGAGGAAAGTATTTCTTTAAGCATCCAATCAAGTATGATTTTCCAATACCGTCAGTACCTTGTATGATCATTTTTAGTGGAGGGTTGTTATCTTTGACTATGGAGTGCTTCAAGACAATGGAGTTCTTTGGGCCATGTAAATCATCTTATTGTGCCCACAAATTTTCTTTTCGAAGATACATTGCCCCTCGAGAATAGTTTTATCACGTTGATAATTTTTTTTTGGCTGGCTTATCATGCCAAAAAGATTATCTTTTTAGCCAAGTTATCGCGCTGATAGTTTTTCTTTCCTCCATTATTTCACCCCGACAATTTATCTTCTGGGCGATGTTTCCCTCCCCGAATGTTTTTCTTGGGCGATGTTTCACTCAAAGAAGTTATCTTTACTCTGTTGTTTCACCATCTTTTATTTTCTTTTGGCATGATAGAGGGAATTGTTCCCCTTTTTCTCATGCCAATAATTTATCTTTGGTCGACGTATCACACTAAAAATTTATCTTTTGGTCGATACATGCCTTTTTACCAAATTTTTCTAAGCTCTTTCTTCCTTCTTCTTCGTTTATCACTCGCAAAAATATTTCTTTTTAGCAATGTATCGGGCCAAATTCTTTTCGTTTGGGTGATGTATCGTGCCAAAGGATTATCCTTTTCTCTTGGTGGTCCTTCCTCAACTTTTTCTAAGTCTAAGTCTTTCTTTCTTCTTCCTTTATCACTTTGGGATCTTTTCTTTATCATGTCAAGGATTTATTTTCTCCATGATATATTGCCTCAAAATATTTTTCTTCGGTCATACATGGGACTTCTCCAAATTCGTCTAAGTCCCAATCTTTTTGTTCATGTGACAATCACCACATCGCACATAAAAAAATTATTTTGGTGATACACACTTTATCACTCACAATTCTTTTTCTCTTGGTGATACACACTGTGTTGCCCATTAATTTTATATTTAGCTATACACTCTTTATCGTTGAAAAAAATTATATTCAACGATACTGTGATTTTCCCAACCTTTTACTTGACCATTTTTCTTCAAATTTTCAGGCTCATGACCATTGCGGGACCCATGAACTTTCCCTCCTAAGTCAAGTTCGACTGCTTGGTTACCAAAATGACCCCCACTTCGAATAACCCAAATACCAAGTCAATATTTGGGGGTTTTGACCTTGATTTTCTTAGGCTAGGCAAAATCAAATTTCTCCCAAGTCGACACAGACTTCAACCTTGTTGTTCAATGGAAGACCCTTGTAGGTCCAATGTTGCAACCAACTATTTGATACCAATTGTAAAATACCCAAGTTGTTAAAAATGAACAAAATGCCCATATATAAATAAAATTAACAAAGGCAATAAGCCCATAATTTCTCAAGCATCCAACAACAAATTGATATTTCATGAATGCAACCATTCAAGCAAACACAACATTCAAATAAAACATATAAATAATGTAATTAATCATAATAAATAGAACATAAAACTTATTTGTTTACAAAATATCCAACTGGTTGCATATGAAGGACATTCCTCCCAACCATAGGCTTTGTTGTTCCATTTCTCTCAATAGGAGGCCACCCCTATGTTGGGGCTATGAGTCCACAAGGAGGTCTATCTCTCATACTGGCCACTGTCCTTATACAACCCAATTCCCATATTCTAACTCTGTAACACCATGTTTTCCCCCATGACTGTAATCATGTTTAAGACTTCACATATTGTGATTAATAAAGCATGTAATTGTGTTTATGTTAATAAAAACACTAGACAATTGACTAAGAAGGAAGCTTTGCAGTACTAGCCATGATACCACGAGTGGGACTGGTGAGGTGGAACTGGGAAATTTTAATGAATAAATTAGGAAGCTCACTTGACAATCCAGCCTACACCTGCATGACTTGAATGCATAAACCTGTCCAAAGTACCATGATTGTCTTGACCCTAGGGAACTAGTCAATGGTGTTCAAGTTGGGTAGTTGAGCAGTTATAACTGCCATTTGAATTGGTACTTAGAAGAGTGAAGGGTCGACTGCAGCATCAACCAGAAGTACGCAAGGATTTTCCCCTTCGATTCGGGAGCCTGACCTGGGAGCTTACTTCTGACATAAATCATTGAGGATCCCGAGGAATAGAGAGAATGTTCCAATGAAGGAGAATGAATAAGGAGGAAGAGATAAAAATAAGAGAGTGTGTAGATGCACAAATACTAGACACATAGATACACAACAATTCACACACACAGAGACAAGTTGCAGACTCACAAACAAATGGTGATGCGAATGGGAAACAAAGCTCATGCACACAACTCTGAGCAATAGAAAGCAATTGGGAAGTTTTCTTGAGGAAAATAGGAAGCTTGCCCAAGATTTGTATGGTCATCCTAGAACAAAGAAGACCCATATCCAGACTGGAGTGATAGAGGGTCGTGACTTGGTACTTGTTGGAAATAAACCAACACTGGTAAGAGGAGGTCATCGAGGGACTGTGCAACAGAGAAGAAAATCCCTTGTATAAAATAAATATAGTTGGGAAGGTGTCTGATAAACTCATGGAGGTCCCGAACTTAGTGGGAAGAGGGAAATTTCTGTTATTTCCAGTGGAGTGAAGGAGAGTAACCTTCTTGATCCATTCCTTGACTTGACATTCAACTAAGAGAGTACCCTAATGGTATCATGGCATGGCACGTGGGTGGCATGTTGTCAAAAGGAAAAGTGCGGCCTAACCTACAGTTGAGAGGAAAGGAATTTCCCCTAAATCAGTTGGCTAGTTGGAAACATCATTAAACAGATAAGTGTTTTACTTGAAATGTCTCTTAAATGTTTATTAATGGTTGTAAATTGTATTCTATTCATGTTAATGGTTAGAGCATAACAAATGAATGTTAGTTTTGAATTGAACGAAGTGTTGTCATATCCCCTTAAAGGAATAATGAATTAACCGTGATCATTAAATGAGGAAGGTCAGTGCAAGCTGACAATCCTATGCTTTTCCTTGCCCTTTGAAATGGAAAGCTTCTAGGATATAAAACCTTCATTTAGGTGTTTGGGTAGTGAGTTTCTTGCTTGCTGGGAAGTGGTTGAAAATCCTAAAGGAGTTAGTTAAACCCTTGCAGGAAGGTGTCTGGAAAGACTATGAAATGACCAAGTATAGAAATAACCCTTGACTATGTTGAAATCCTTACTTAAACCCATAGGAATGACAACCATTGATTTGGTGGGAAGAGTAGATCTTGATCGTTCATCAGAGATCTAGGCTTCAGGAGAAGCCTATCGGAAGGTGGATCTTTCAAGAAAACCCAAAATGTGAAGTCATAGTGGACTCTCGATGGGATAATTCTGAGAGGAGGTGAGTCGTTGACTTATCAGAGGATGGGTCGATGATATCTGGGGCGTAGATGCCCTGAGCGTTAAGAGGACAAGCCTGTCAGAAAGTTGCCTCGAGAAATTTTTGGAAGAGGTGCAAGAGGAGATTTTAATGAGGAAATGTCTGATGCCAAGAGTTTAAGGGTAACGAGGGCCGTAGACCTGTCGGTATTGAAGTCAACAGGTTCTAAATCATTGGATCTAGGAAGATCAATTCCAAAGAAGGAAGGTCGTCAAAGTGGTGGTGCCGGTTAAATACCAAGAACTTATGAGATTCAATTGATCTTTGATCATTGGATGTGGGGATCCGAGGACCGTCGAATCCATCAGTGTGAGCCCCATTGGAAGAACCGATCAGGAGGTTTTGTGATCACTTAGAGTGATTACATTCCGATGGTGGAAGTTTGAGTGGATAAGAGTCATTGATTTGTGAAAGAGGTAGCCAGGTAAGATCATAGTCGTAGATTTTTTGTAGACCCTACTGGTAAAACATTAAGAGGAAAACAAGTAAGGCATTAGCCATCACATGAGTTTGAGGTGAAACGTGAATTTGGATCGTCATTGTCCTAATTCAAAGATCGTTGGATCTGTTGGGGGTAAAGTTGTCGGAGAAAACTAATCGAGAAAGAAAGGTGGGTTGAATAACCTGCTTTCCCAATGGGGAAAGAGTTTGACTCATCGTTGATTGTTGATTTGGTTTAGCCAAGTGAATCAGAGTCATTCAATTGGGGAGGTTCATTCCTTGGTCTATGTAGTATCATTCCTCCATGGATTTCCCAAGACCAAAAGAGTGGTGAGTCCATGGAGTTGTCATAGTCATGTCACACACACAGTTATGTGCTATGGCACATAAGATAAAGAAGAAATCCACGTGTGCACCATGTGGGACTGAGGTCGATTGAAAGAGGAACCTTGAGACCAAAAGCTTAATGGAAGTGGAAATTTGACATCCCACTAGCCTAAGAGGTTTTAGAGGATCGGGTGTGTTACAAAGTGGTATTAGAGCAAAGTTAAAACTCTAGGCTTCCACGGGTCACCAAGGTTGCATGACTGTTTAAGAAAATTTTATATGATAGAAGTATATGCTCTATTTTTCAATGATTTAACTGTGTTAATGAATATTGACAATAGTTTGAGTAGGACCGATAAGCAGGAATGGAGTCTTGGCTTGATATTATCAAAGCAGACTGATGTTTGAAAACGTTGATAATTTTATGCCAATAATTTTAATGTAATGGTTAATAATGTTTCATTATTTCAGCACGTAGGATATACTGAAAAGGAAACATAGGTGAATGGTGCAATATAGTATGGAGGACACCTTACACTTTTTAGATGAAGAATCTGATGACAAGAGGGACATAGAAACCCCTCCAAATCTGGTAGCCACAGTAAGAATTTTGAAGGTAGATAATGAGAGGCTCGTGAGAGCTTAGGCTGAGTAGGCAAAGTTGAATGTAGAGTTTGTCTGAGATTCAGAAGCATTTGCAACAGGGTCCAACCATTAGTGATCCAAGATTACAACAATCAAAGAAATTGAAGTGCCCTTCAGATGTCCAAAATCATGGGCCAACTCATAGTAACATGGGAAGAAGTTCTTCTAAGAAGAGGCATCGAGATGTTAAGAGCAACAGAGCTAGTGGAGATACATCCACAGAGTCATCTAGCGGGAAGACCACTACAGAGGAACTTTCCAGCAGTGACATTGGGTCAAGTGTTTCTAGGAAGAAGAAAAAGAGACTCTCACAGAGTTCTTAGACATAAGAGTTCAAAAAGGCTAAGCCGCCTACCTTTGATGGAGAAATCAAGAAATGAGAAGAAGTCGAGGCTTGCCTGTTTGGGTTAAATAAGTATTTTCGAGTACATAACTACTTGGAAAATACAAAGGCTAAGATAACCATTTTCAATGTGAATGAAGGAGCTTCCATATGGTGGGAGAACCTCAAAGAATTTAAGGGATTGAAGGAAATCAAGCTGATCTGGAAGCAATTTGAGAAATATTTAGGGAAGACATATCTATAGGAAAAGTACTATGATGGTAAGATTAAAGAGTTTCACGAACATAAGTTGGGGTAACTTACCATGGATGCTTATGACAAGAGGTTCTTATAGTTGTTGAGGTATGTTCCTTACCTCAAGGATGAGAAGGAAAGGATATAATGTTTCCTCAATGGATTACCATAGTCCTATCATGATAGGATTGAGTTTGATGAGCCTAAGACCTTGGAGGATACCATTAGAAAGGCCAAGTGTTGTTATGACCAATCCAATAATAGGCAGGAGCCTCTTAAGGATTGGAAGAGAAAGGATAAACCTGGATTTCAGAGGAAGGGATTTAAACCATTCCAATATAAGAATCTAAAGAATGGTGCTCAGTTTGGTCATCCAAGCAGAAGTATGCACCAACACAAATTTCCATCTTAGAGTTGAAATAGGCCAACAGAGCAGGTGAGAGAGAAACTAGGGGAGAAAAAGAAAAGGACCTCTATAGTGTTGGGGTTGTGGAGAGGCACATCTATTGAGAGATTTTCCTCATAGGCAGTAAGATAAAAAAAGGGTTTACCATGTTCATGAGGCTACTACAGTCATTGATGTGACCATAAGTGTGCCCAAAATTTATGCAACTATTGAGAATTGACAAGCAGACCAACAAGCTTATGTGGTGGAGTTGGAAGGTATAATTGCCAAGCAACCTATTTCTATTTTGATTGACCTTGGTTCTAACCTTAGCTATGTTTCACCTCAAGTTGTTGAAACATGTGCCTTACATAGAAAGAAACATGCAAAAGCATGGTTGGTTCAGTTAGTCACGGGGACTAAGAGAACAATAGCATAGTTAATAGAGGCATGTCCATTGGAAATGAGTGGACTACACACTCAAGAAACCTTAAACATCCTACCCTTGGGGTCATATGAATTGTTGATAGACATGGACTGGTTGGTTGTCCATAAGGCAAGAATGAATTTCTATGACAAGACCTTTGAATGTGAAGATGAAGAAGTCAATGTGAGGGTGTTGCAAGGAATCCAAAAGCCAGTATCAATTAGGAAAATATCAACATTGCAGCTCAAGAAGTTCAGTTAAAGAGGGTATCCCTTGTATGAAATACAAGTGCTCAATGAAAAAAGAGAGTAAAGAGTTGAGGATTGGGGATCACACAATGTTGTGGGAATTTAAAGATGTATTTCCAGAGGAGGTACCTGGACTTCCTCCTAAGAGAGATCTCGATTTCTCAATAGATCTTGGACCAGGGGCAGTGCCAACATCAAAATTACCCTACAAAATGAGTATGCCATAGCCAGTAGAGTTAAAGCTGTAATTGAAGGAAATGATGGATAATGGGTATATCAGGTTGAGTGTATCCCCATGGGGAGCACCCATGTTGTTTTTAAAGAAAAAGGATGGTACATTATGGTTGTGTATTGACTACCGATAGTTCAAAAAGATGACCATCAAGAACAAGTATCCATCACCCATGATTGATGATATTTTTTATCAGCTCAAAGGAGCTACAACCTTCTCTAAAATTGAATTGAGATCGAGATATCACCAAGTCGTGATTAAGGATGAAGAAATCCACAAGACAACTTTTAGAACAAGATATGGACAGTATGAGTTTGTGGTGGTGCCATTTGGGCTTACCAACACACCAACCACCTTTGTGTGTTTAATGAATAACGTTCTCAACAAATATTTGGATAAGTTGACTCTTGTATTTGTTGATGATATCCTAGTGTATTCCATGACCAAGGAAGAGCACGAAGAACATCTTAAGTTGGTATTACATGTGCCGAGAGATCACCAACTACATGCCAAATATAGCAAGTGTGACTTCTTCTAGGAGGAAATCTAGTATTTGATCCACATGATCTTAAGAGAGGGAGTGGCAGTAGATCCCAATAAGATCAAGGCAATCACGGATTGGCTAGCCCCTCATAATGTAATTGAAGTAAGATCATCTATGGGATTAGCTAGATATTATCGAAGGTTTATTAAGAGATTTTCCAAGATAGGTCATCCCATTACCTCATTGCAAAGAAAGGGGAAGAAGTTTGTATGGTCAACAGAGTGTGAAGCCAAATTTCAACAACTGAAGCATCTCTTGACCAATGCCCATGTTTTAAAGATTACAAACCCTAAGAAAGATTCCATGGTTTGCACTGATGCTTGCAAGGAAGGACTTCATGGAGTGATTATGCAAGAAGGACATGTGATTTGCTATGAATCAAGGAATTTGAATGAGCATGAGCATAGGTATGTCACCCATGACTTAGAGCTTGCAACAATTGTGCATGCATTGAATATGCGGAGGAATTACTTACTGGGAAGAAGATTTGTCTTGATGATAGATCATTGTGATCTGAAATATATGTTTGATCAACTAAAGTTGAATGCTAGACAAGTTAGGTGGTTGGTACTGATTAGATTGATTTCGAAATCAAACATATAAAATGGAATGAAAACTGAGTGGAAGATACACTCAGCCTAAGTGTGCAGACAATGCACTTAGCAGTGGCAAGTGCAGGTGAGTCTGACATCAAGCAGAGAATCATAACTCTCTTGCAAGAATACAATTTTTTCAATCTAGTAAAAGAAGGTTTGCAACAAGAGCCAAACATGGAAAAGTATGAGGAATATCAACTCACAACAGATGAGCTATTGTTGTATAATAACATGTTGTATGTACTTGATTCAACATAGTTGAAACACCTCATTATGGATGAATTTCATCGGAGGCCTTATGTGGGTCACTCTGGTTATCCGAAGATGATAACAATAGTAAGACAATTGTATTACTGGAAAAAAATGAAGCAAGACATTGTAAAGTGCCTAGAAGGTCAACAAGTCAAAGATGAACACAAGCACCTTGCAAGACTATTGCAACCATTCCAAATCCCATACTGTAAGTTGGAGACAATCTCCATGGATTTCATCATTGGTTTGCCAATGAAAGCTAAGCAACATTACACAATCATGGTAGTAGTGGATAAGCTGAACAAGGCAACTCACTTTATCCCAATCAAATCTACTTTTAAAGCTATAGATGTTGTTGATATTTCTAGGAAATAGATTTTCAGGTTGCATGGTGTTCCCAAGACTATTTATTCAGATAGAGATGTAAAATTCATATCAAATTTATGGAAAGGCTTGTTTGCAGGCTTGGGAATGCAATTAGCATTCAACACAGCCTACCATCCTCAAACAGATGGTCAGACCGAAAGGATAAACAAAGTGTTGGAAGACATGTTAAGGATGTGTGTCATGCATCATCCCAAACAATGGAAAGAATATCTACCCCTAGTAGAGTTTTCCTATAAAAATGGTTATCAAGATTCATTGAAGATGAGGACATTCGAGGCTCTGTATAACAGAAAATGCAGAGTTCCAATTAGTTGGGATAGTATAGTGGATATGATCACACTTGGACCAGACCTATTAAGAGAAATGGAGCAGGCAATGATCAGAATACGACATAATTTAAAAGCAATCCAAGATAGACAGAATAATTATGCAGATAGAAAGAGGACCCATAAGGAGTTTAAGGTGGGAGATCATGTGTATCTCAGGGTGAAACCCAAAAGGAGCTCCCTAAGAATGGGAACTTGTGCCAAGTTAATGCCCCACCATTCTGGACCATTTGAAGTCTTGAAAAGAGTGGGACTAGTGGCATATAAACTTGCCATGCCACCTACTATTAGAGCTTGCAATGTGTTCCATGTTGTAACGTTCCCAAGCCCACCTGAGGACCATTACATGTGGAAACAATCATAAAAATTAAATTTTTTCGCTAATTAATACATGTAGCTTATCCAGTACGAATTACATATAGATTTATCTATTATATGATACCATTAAATAAATTGCATCTACAACATGCTAAAATCACACATAAATGCATATAATAACTCATTACAACAACATATAAATCAATCTTATACACAAAGTTCATGCATAACAATTTAACTCATAAAGCAATACAAAAACAAGATCAAACACTTGTCTTTTAATTCAGTTGTGCAACCAGCTTCTTGGGATGGAAGTTCCAACCAACCGTAGATTTGTTGTTCCAAATATCAACAACAAGTCATCCTCGAGCTGGGGCTAGCGATCCATAAAAGAGGGTGCTCTCTCGTTGTCCACTCATAGCTCAAAAAACCAACAATCCACTAATATTCTCCTACAACTATCTTTATTTTCCACCAACTCTCTTCCTCTTGACCTGCCCAATCTAATGAATGTACCCGTTCACTGATCGCATACCCTAGGGCATCCCATTCGTTTATTAGGGTCTCTTTGGCACAGGTAACCAAGAATGTCTCTGTTGAGAACTCAAGGGAACTCATTGCTAGAAAAACTACCAATAACAACAACAAACACTTGTTGTTACAATGGAACTCACACAACAATTCATTCTTTAGGCCTAAAAACCTGGCTCTTTAGTCTTCAACTCCATAAACGCTCCAACATGCTCCAAAATTCGCCCTCCATGGTTGCTCCAGCTCCAAGCTCTCTTTTTTTCTCTCTACTTGATGTTCATGCAAAAACATTGACTATTTAAGACTGTTGCAACAACCCATACATATTTCCTCCCTTTGGCTTGCTTGCTTGACTCACACATGTCCCCAAGATGATTATACTCAAACCCCATGCTCCCAATAACTATGGGATGTGACTTCTCACACCCACCCTTTTACATGCATTCAATGATTGGCTTTGGGAACACTCAATCAAAAAAATAGAGTCTAATACATAATGATAATAAAATTCAGAAGTGTGGGTAGAATTAATAGACATGGGTAATTCCCCCTTGGACCCCTCTCTTAGATATTCTCCTAGACCCTCCCCTTTCTTGTGGATTAATTCAACACCCATCTTTTTCCATGTCCCCTTAACAACTGACATCACATTTTATTATTAAAATTCAGAAATACAATTCACATATACATTTCTTGGTTGTAGCCACGCATTATATCTACATTAAGCATTAATTAAACTAGGGATTATAGTGGGGATGTTACATTCTCCCTCCCCTATAATTTTTACAACTCCAACAACAGTTCCAACCAAAATCTCTCATTCCTCTCAACCCATGGACCCAAGGAATGCACCATTCATTTATCATGGCTAACCCAAGGAATGTACCATTTGTTTATCAAGGATAACCCAAGGAATGTGCCATTCGTTTATTAGGACCACCAACACAGGTTGGCTAGGACTCTGAGATGTGGTTCCAAAACTCTAGTTGCTCAAAATGGAGTCTTGCATTATGTTTTCTTCAAATTTGACAAAACAATGTGGGTATTCTTCCTGCACATTTTCTTCATGCTCCCATGTAGCATCTTCAGGATTGTAGCAGGTCCATTGAACATTGACCAACTCTATGGCTTTGTTCCTGAGCACTTTGTCTTTTTGGTCTAGGATGCACATTGGCTCCACCTGGAAATCCCCTCTGTGTTCCACTTGGATCACAATCCAATCAATTATGTGGTTAGGGTCATGCACACATTTCTTTAATAATGATACATGAAATACATTATGCGTTGTCATGGATGTAGACAATGCTAGAATGTATGTACCTGGCCCTATATTTTCTAATATTTCAAAAGTTCCACAATATCTTACTGCAAACCTTGGACAACTTCCTAATCTCAATGAACTTCTCTTTGCTTTCACTTAAAAAAAACCATGTTCGCCCACTTTAAAATCCCTAAAAACTATGTTCTTTTCTGCATGTCCTTGGAAACCTTTAAATTTTGCTTGATCTTTACCATTTGCTCTTCCATTTCCTTCAACAAATCTATCCCAATAACCGCTCTGTCTATTGGAATATCCCAACTTACTGGTGTGTTACACTTCCTATCATACAATGCTTCAAATGGACTCATTTTCAATAAGGCTTGATACCCATTATTGTAAGCAAATTCAACTAAGTCGATATAATCCTCCCATTTTGATGGTTGGTCCATGACATACATTCTAAACATGTCCTCAATTATTTTGTTAGTCCTCTATGTTTTCCCATCCAACTTTGGATGATATGTTGTACTAAGATTTAGATTTGTCCCAAAGCCTTTGAACAAACCTTTCCAAAAATTGGAAGTAAACTTTGGGTCTCTGTTTGAAACTATATCCTTAGACACCCCATGTAGCCTAACAAATTCCTTCATATATATTTATGCAAATATGTTTCCTTGTGTGTTGTCTTCACATGAATAAAATGTGCTTCCTTAGTTAAATTACCCACCACCACCATGATGGAATCATGTTGCTTCATTGTTCTAGGCAACTTTCTAATAAAATCCAATGTGACTACTTCCCACTTCCATTATGAAATGGCTAATGGATGCAATAACCCAGTTGGATATCTATGTTCAGTCTTCACTTTTTTACATTCTAGACATCTAGTTATGTAATTAGCCACTTCTTTCTTCATTACGAATAAAAAATATTGGCTTATTATAGCTGCAATTGTATTATGATATCCTGGGTGCCCTGCATATGGCACATTGTGCATTTCCCTTGTCACTTCTTTTTTCAACTCATTGGAATTCAACACATACACTTTTCCTTTGTACATGAGAATTCCATCTTCTTTCAGCTCAAGTCTTTAAATTTATGTTGAAAATCATCTTGTTGTAATGTTTCTTTTATTTTCAAAAAGTGTTGATCTAAATTCGCTGCTGCAATAATTTCATCTTTTAGATCAGTCTTGTACATGCTCATGGATGCAATATGCATTTCATGAGCTATCTTGATGAGTGCATCAACCACTTGATTTTCCTTTCCTTTGATGTGCTTAATTTCAAAGTTGTATTCACTCAGAAATTCAAGCCATTTAATTTGTTTGGAATTTAATGTTGGTTGTCCAAACAAATGTTTCTGACCACAATGGTCTGTCCTTAGCTCAAATTTCCTCCCCACGAGGCAATGTCTCCACATTTTTAATGCATGTACAATTGTTGCTAACTCTAGACCGTGGGTAGTGTAATTTCTCTCATGTTGTTTTAATTTTATGGACTCATAACATACCACATGATATTTTTGAGTGAGGACTCCACCGTGCCCTTCCTTGCATGCATCAGTGCACTCAAGAAAATCTTCATCTGGATCTTCAATATTCAATATTGGTGCACTTGTCAAAATGTCTTTCAACCGTCGAAAGCTCTCTTCACACTTGGGATCCCATTCAAATTTCACTCCCTGCTTTTGCAAAGAAATGTTTGGACTTGCAATCTTTGAGAATCCTTTTATGAATCTTTTGTAATAACCGAAAAAACCCATGAATGGTCTGACCTCTGTGACTTTTCTTGGCACTAACCATTCTCTAATGACCTCTATCTTGGGATCAACTGCTATCCCATCTGCTAAAATAATATACCCCAAGTAGTGAATCTTATTTTGATAAAAGATGCAACTTAGCTTAGCATTCAATTTATGCTCTCTTAAAACT
Organism: Picea engelmannii; assembly: GCA_009831015.1. Classification (NCBI taxonomy): domain Eukaryota; kingdom Viridiplantae; phylum Streptophyta; class Pinopsida; order Pinales; family Pinaceae; genus Picea; species Picea engelmannii. The sequence continues at coordinate 851,483 of ML776846.1, read as the reverse complement.
TGCAACACCATTCTTAAATGCTGCTCATGTTCCTCTTTTGACTTAGAGTAGATGAGTATATCATCTAGGAACACAATTTAAAACTTGGGATCAACTGCTATCTCATCTGCTGAAATAATATGCCCCAAGTAGTGAATCTTATTTTGATAAAAGATGCACTTACTTAGCTTAGCATATAATTTATGCTGTCTTAAAACTTGTAACACCATTCTTAAATGTTGCTCATGTTCCTCTTCTGATTTAGAGTAGATGAGTATATCATTTAGGAACACAATTGAAAACTTGTCCAGGTATTCCCTGAACACTCCATTCATCAGACACATAAAAACAAATGGGGAATTTGATAGACCAAATGGCACTATCGTGAATTCGTAATGCCCATATCTTGTCTTGAATGTTGTCTTCTTCCTTTATCCTCGCTTGATGATATCATGATCTCAAGGAAATCTTGGAAAATATTCTTGCACCTTTCAGTTGACCAAATAAATTGTCAATTATTGCAAAAAGATATTTGTTCTTTATGGTGACCTTATTCAATTGTTTGAAATCAATACACAACCTTATGGTTCTATCTTTCTTCTTTACAAACAACATTGGGGCACCCCAAGGTGGGAGACTTGGACACATCTACCCCTTCTTTAGAAATTCTTCAAGTTGCATCTACAAATCCTTCAAAAATGGTGTTCCCATTCTGAAGGTGTCTTGGACACTGGGGCAACTCCTGGAACCAAATCAATAGAGAAATCAATCTCTCTCTTTGGTGCCAATCCTGCGATCTCCCTAAAAACATATTCAAATACCCTCAAGACTGGATGGTCTTCAATGCTTGGCATTTTACCTTTGGCTGCCTCTTCCATATGGGCTGCAAAAATCTGACATCCCTTTTTGAAACTCTTTTTCAATTGCATAGCTGGAATTTCTCTAATAGCTACATCTCTTGGAATGCCTTGAACCTTGCCTTGTTGTCCTCATTCTTTCTCCTTTGCGAGGGAAATCCCTATATGAGTGACTTCATTCACATCCCCAACATTGTATAGGTTGTTGTCTTGGCCTTTTCCCAAATGAATCTACAGTCTTTTGCTCATTTTGGGTTGGATGACCTTGCTGATTTACTTGGGAGTTGTTCTTGAAAAAGGGTGGCTTAAAACCTTTATGCCTTTGATTTATACTACCCTTCATCTTGTCATTCCAAGCCTTTTGAAACGTGGCCTTCTTATGCTTTTCTCATAAAGACACTTTTCTCTTCTTATGGCTTCTTCCAAAGTCTTGGGGTTATCATATTATATCTTGTCACTATAGAAAGAGGGTAACACATTTATAAAAATTTGGATTTTGAATTTTCCATCCTTTATGAAGTCAATTCGAGGAACCTCTTCTAATATTCATCCATTTTCATGCTTCCCAGCTTGAGTTCAAAGTACTCTTTTCATAATAATTCTCAAACAAATATTTCTCTTGGAAATATCCTTTGAACTACCTCCATGAGATTCTCTTCTCATAAAGGTGCTAGGCTTGCTTAAGCTGATCCCACCACATGGTTTCCTTTCATTAGAAGTGGTAGGTTGCAATTATAGCTTCTACCCTTGAGGGGTAATCATGTAGCTAGAAATATTTCTTTATTTCCAATAGCCAGGCCTTGACCTCTTCTCCTCTCTTGTGCTCACCATTAAAAGTTGGTGGTTTAATTTTTCTAAGTTCACCTTGCAATATGTTTGCCTTAGGTATTCTCCTTTGATTCCTGACATGAGACACACTTGGGCTGCTCCCCGACCCTGAACTTACATGATTTCTTCTGGTGGTTTACCTTGGAGAATAATGCCACCTACTCATGCTTCTTGATTGTCTCTCATTCCCATGATCATCCTTTTTGTGATGGGACCTGGATGTTGACAGTTGTATAGCAGTAAATTCTTGCTTGGTGCCAAAGTCTTTACTAACTTTCTTATGCAACATATTCATGCTCTAAATTATCTTCTCTTGAGCCTTCGTAATCCTTTCATTATCTGCTCTATAGCTCTGCACTTCTCTATGTAGGTTTCTCATAGTTACAGGCTCCTACTTGCCTCTTCTTCCATTAAACTCTATCTCAATATTTCCCATGTGGACATGCATACCTATGACCTCCTCTTCATGGCTGTAATATCCCTAAGCATCTTCCATAACTCTAGTCCTCATATAATAACCAAAGTTGTTTTTCCATACCTCTAATTATGCAAGAATTATGCATGTATTAATTATGCATAACATAAAACATTTCATCAATTAGAATACATGTTATTCTTCATCCCAATTTACAAAGAACACAATGCACCAATTTAAAATATGATTATGTAGATGCATGCCTCTCTAAAATAACTATCCAACAACTGTGCTCATGCCTCATTTTTATTTCTTAGTGAAAAGTTACAACATTTACAAGTTGCAATTTCCACTCATTTACTGCTACAGAAATGATTTATTACTTTAGTATAAAATATTGGCACCTAATTCAAAATTCTCGGTGGATAGATGTATTCTAATTCTTAATACCTTTCCAATGACTATTCATTTTCTCAAATCTGAGCTCTGAACTGAAAGTTATGGTCCAAAGAAGTTTTGATTGTTTTTCCCAACTTATCCATGTATGCTACGCGTGTCTTCTTTCTCTTCATGCACATTTTTACATAGCCAGACTCCAAATCTGGCTATATGGCCATCTTCTGTGATTCATAATCTTTCCATAGACTATTCCTAGCTCCAAATGGACCTCTGAATAGGGATTTATGTCCTCTGGGAGTAAACCGATGTCACAATTTTAGCTTAACGGTTTTAGCTGTAACTTTCTCATACGAGCTCTATTTTGCGCTCGAAGTAGCTCATTGGATAACTCTCTTTGAGTTCTTTTATTTAAGCTATAGAGACATAGGGTACCCAAGGTACACTTTATTTTTGTTGGTTTTGATTTCCTAAAAACATCATTTAGGGCCTCAAAATCACCCTGCAAGTTGATGACCTTAAAAACCTATAAAATTTCATAGAAAAAATGATTGTTTTACTGTTATAACAACCTTTGAATCTGAGCCATCGATCTCAAATCAGGTGACATATCAGTTGTTGATATAAGTCTATTGACGATTGACATTCTCATTTGGGCGCACACAACACTTTCCAGAAACTGTCGACCCGGTCATCGATCATTGACCCTTTCCTTTGGTAACCAATTCACAATACCTCGCTAAACTGACCGACTCGACTGTCGGCCATCGATCATCGATGATTTTCATTGGAATATGAAACTCCTTACCAATTCGACCGACCTGACCATTGACCATCGACCATTTCTATTGGTTGATGAAAATTCTTCTCCAATTCGACTGACCCAATCATCGATCATCAACCATTTGTTGGCAGATGTGGAAACTACTGACGTGGCATGACACCAGGATGCTGATGTGTCATGAAACATAGAATCTAACATGGCACTTTGGCTGACATGGAATTACATGTGGATGATGATGTGGCATGACACATCATCACCCTCTTTTCTTCATCAACTATTGGTAGTTTCTCTTAGATGACCTGACACTTCACAAATTTTAGCAACGTCCAACCGTCGACCATCGACACTTTCTCTTGCTCGATTGATACACTTTGCCAAAATGACCGACTGTACCATTGGTCATTGATGATTTCCATTGGAGAACAAAACACTTTGCCAAATCGACTGACCCGACCGTTGGCCATCGATGGATTCTCTTGGTCAACTCCAACGCTTAGAATTTTTCATGCAAAACCCCAAATGAATTTGGACCGTCGATCTATCATTCAAAATGATCTAATTCGTTGATTTGTCAAACTTCACTTGACTTTGTCGACGAGTCTTGATCGTCGATCTGCTCTATTTTCCAAGCTCTGAAAGCAAATCCTGATCGTTGGTTGGCTCCAACTTCCCAATGGTCGAAAATGAATCCAGACCGTTGATTCTCTTCCTTTGCAAACGCCAAAAATGGATCTTGGCCGTTGATTTGCTCCTTTTTAAAAACTGAGAAACCTTATCAATTTTTAGATTTATTAAAATGAATTGGGGCCATTGATCTCGAGATCAAACGCGATCTCGACCGTCGATTATTCAAACTTGCCCAACGCCACAAGGATCATTAGAACACGAATTTTGACCTTCCAAGTCAAATTTTAACTCTGCAACTCTGTATATTTACTCCATTAAACCTCTTAGACAATCTCGAGGCATTTAAACTTTGATTTAGCTCATGAATTTGGGGATTTCACTCGATTTTTTTTTCTTCGTTTTCCCCCAAATTCGTCACAAAACAATTTGTAACAACAATTTTTCCCAAATTCACACTGGTCCTGGCCCGAACAAGCCCGATGTTTGATCTAGAGGCTTTGATACCATAATGTAATGTTCCCTAGCCTAGTCGAGGACCATTACGTGCAGAAACACTCAGAAAAATTAAAATATTCTGCTAACTAATACATGTAGCTTATCCGTTACAAATTACATACATATTGATCTATTATCTGATACCATTAAATAAATTGCATCTACAAGATGCTAAAATCACACATGAAGGCAATTGATAACTCATTACAACAACATATAAATTAGTCTTATACACAAATTTTATGCACAACAATTTAACTCATAGAGCAAGACAAAAACAAGATAAAACACTTATCTTTTAGTTTAGTTGTGCAACCAAGTGCTTGGGACAGACGTTCCACCCAACCATAGACTTGTTGTTCGAAATATCAACAACAAGTCACCCTTGAGATAGGTCTAGCGATCCACAAAATAGGGTGGTCTCTCATTGTCCACTCACAACTCAGAAAACCCACAACCCACTGGTATTCTCCTACAACTATGTCGATTTTCCACTAGTTCTCTTTCTTTCAACCTGCCAAATCCAGGGAATTTACCCCTTCATTGATCTTAGTTCCTCGGGCATCCGATTAAATTATCATGGTCTCTCTAACACATGTAACCATGAATCTCTCTATTGGGAACTCAAGGGAACCCACTACTAGAAAAATTACCAACAACAAAAAAAACACTTGATGTTACAATGCAACTCACACAAGAGTTCACTCTTTAGGCTTGATAACCTAGCTCTCTAGTATTCAGTTCCATAAACACTCCAGAAACGCTCCAACATGCTCCAAAATTCACCCTCCATGGTTGTTGTAGCTCCAATCTCTCTTTTTTGCTCTCTGCTTGATGTTCATGCAAAAACATTGACTGTCTAAGACTGTTGTAACAACCCATATGAATTTCCTCCCTTTGGCTTGCTTGCTTGACTCACACACTTCCCTAAGCTAATTTTTCTCAACTCCCACGCTCCCAATAACTATGGGATGTGACTTCTCACACCCACTCTTACATGCATTCAATGATTGGATTTGGGAACACTCAATCAAAAAAATAGAGTCTAATACACAATGATAATAAAATTGAGTGTGGGTGAAATTAATAGACATGGGTAATTCCCCCTTGGACCCATCTCTTAGACATTTTCCTAAACCCTCCCCTCTTGTGGAGTAATTCAGCCTCCATCTATGTCGATATCCCTTTAGCAATTAACATCACATTTTATTATTAAAACTCAGGAATACAATTCACATATAGATCGCTTGGTCGTAGCCACACATTTTATCTACATTAAGCATTCATTAAATTGGGGATTATAGCAGGGATGTTACACATTTATCTCTATTAAAGAAGTATGTTCATGATTTTAATCATGTTATGGATTGGACTATGATAAAGGTGGAATTGGAGGGAGAATTCCAACCCGAGCCTCAATGCATCCTGGATAAGAAAGAGACATTGCTCTGGAACCAGACTGTCGTGCAGGCCAAGGTGCAATGGAAGCACTTTGGAGCAAATGAGGCCACTTGGGAACTGGAAGATGCCACGAGAATGGCAATACACATTTTTTTTATGTATAAATTTGTATATATGGTGTTAAAAAAACTAAGGACAATGTTTCCTTAAGGGGGAGGGGAATGTAACACCTGGTTTTCTCCCATGACTGTAATCATGTTTAAGACTTCATGCATTGTGATTAATGAAGCATGCAGTTGTGTTTACATTAATAAAAACATTGGATAACCAACTAAGAAGGAAGCCCTATAGTACTATCCATGATACCATGAGTGGGACTGGTGAGGTGGAACTGGGAATTTTTAATGAAGAAATTAGGAAGCTCGCTCAACAATCTAGCCTACACCTGCATTATTTGAATGCATAAACCTGTCCAACATACCCTTATTGTCTTGACCCTAAGGAACCAGTTAGTGGTGTTCAGGTTGGGTAGTTGAGCGGTTATAATTGCCATATGAATTGGTATTTGGAAGAATGAAGGGTCAGTTGCAACATCAACTATAATTATGTAGGGATTTTCCCCTTCGATTCAGGAGCCTGACCCAGGAGCTTACTTCTAATAGAAGTCATTAAGGATCCCGAGGAATAGAGAGAATGTTCCAATGAAGGAGAAGAGATAAGGAGGAAGAGGGAAAAAACAAGAGGGCACATAGATGCATAGAGACTAGACACACACATATACACAACAATTCACACACACACACACACACACACACACGGATGAGTTGCAGACTCACAAACAAATGGTGATGAAAATGGGAAATAGAGCTCACACACAGAGCTTTGAGCAACAAATAGAAACCAAGAAGTATTCTTGAGGAAAATAGGAAGCTTTCCCAAGATTTGAATGGTCACCCTGGAACAGAGAAAACCCATATCTAGACTGGAGGGACATATGAACGAGACTTGGTACTTGTTGGAAAGAAATTGACACTGGTAAGGGGAGGTCATCGAGGGACAATGTAGCAGAGAAGGGACTCCCTTGTGCAGAGGAAATATAACTAGGAAGGTGCTTGATAAAATTGTGGAGGTCTTGAGCTTAGTGGGAAGAGGGAAACATTTGTTGTTTCCAGTGGAGTGAAGGAGAGTAACCTTCCCGATTCATTCTTTGACTTGACAATCAACTAAGAGAGTCTTTTGGTGGTATCATGGCCTAGCACCAGGGTGGCATGTTGTAGAAAGGAAAATTACAACATAGCCTATGGTTGGGAGGAGAGGCATTTTCCTTTAGTCGGTTGGCTGGTTGGAAACATAATTGAACATATAAGTGTTTTACTTGAAATGTCTCTTGAATGTTTATTAATGGTTGTAAACTATATTTTGTTCATGTTAATGGTTAGAGCATATCGAGTGAATGTTAGGTCTAAGTTGGAACAAAGTTTTGTCTTATCCCCTTAAAGGAATAATGACTTAACTATGATCATTGACTAAGGAAGGTCAATGCAAGCTGACATTCCTATGTTTTTTCCCTGCCCTTTGAAATGGAAAGCTTGTAGGATATAAAACCTTCATTTGGGTGTTTGGGTAGTGAGTTTCTTCCTTGTTGGGAAGTGTTTTAAAAGTCTAAAGGATTTGAGTTAAACCCTTGTAGGAAGGTGTCTGGAAAGACCGTGAAATGACCGAGCACATAAATAATTGTTAACACAGTTGAAATCCTTACTTAAACCCAGAGGAACGATAGATGTTGATTCAATGGGAAGAGCAGATCCTGACCATTCGTTATAGATCTAGGCTTTCAGAGAAGCCTATAGGAAGGTGAAGCTTTCAGGAAAACCCAAAATGTGAAGTCATAGTGGACTCTCGATGGGAGAGTTCCAAGAGGAGGTGAGTCATTGATCTATCAGAGGATGGTCTGATGAGATCTGGGTAGTAGATGCCTTGAGCGTTAAGCCGAAAATTCCGTCGGAAAGTTGAGTCAGAAATTTTTGGGAGGAGGTGCACGAGGAGCTTACGATGAGGAAATGTTCGATGTCGAGTTCCCAAGGGTATATGGGGCCGTAGATATTTTGGTGTTGAAGCCGACGGGTTTTGAACCATTAGATCTAGGATGGTCCCTCCTGAAGAAGGAACCTTGTCGAAGTGGTGGTTCCAGTTAAATACCAAGCAATTGTGAGATTCAATTGATCTATGATCATTGGATGTGAGGATCCAAGGATCCATCGACGTGACCCCCATCGAAAGAAATTGTCGGGAGGTCGCGTGATTACTTAGAGCGATTACGTTCCAATGACAGAAGTTCGAGTGGATAGGAGTTGTTGATCTGGGGGAGATGGAGCTCGGTAAGATCACAACCATATATTTGTTATAGACCCCACCGATCAAATGTTAAGAGGAAAACAAGCGAACCATTAGCCATCACACGAGTTCTAGGTGCTGAGTAAATCTATACTGTCATTATCCTAACCTGAAGATCATTTGATCTATCGAGGGTAGAGTTGTCAAAGAAAACTGATCGAGAATGAAAGGTTGGTTGAATAAACCACTTTCCTAAAGGGGAAGAAGTTTGAATAATAAATGACTATCGATTGGGTTGAGCCGAATGAATCAAAGTCGTTCGATCAGGGAGGTTCATTCCCTGGTTTGTGTAGCAACATTCCTCCATGACGAAAAGAGTGGCAAGTCCATGGAGTTGTCACATCCATGTCACACACACATAGTTATGTGCTATGACACTGAAGGTAAAGAAGAAGTCCATGTGTGCGCCACGTGGGACAAAGGTCGAATGAAGGCGGAACCTAGAGACCATAAGTTCAATGGAAGTGGAAATTTGAAATTGCACTAGCCTAAGAGGGTTTAGGGGGCTGGGTGTGTTACAAACTCCTACACCAAATTCCAATCCACTACATCTCTTTCTCCTCAACCTGCACAACCCAAGGAATAGGATCCCCTTCTCTACTATGCAATCCCTCAGTCTATCCCACTTCCCTCAAGGGCTCTAACATAAGGTTGGCCAAGAAATCTCATAGTTGGGGACTCCAAGAATTCTCAACTATATTTTTGTATTAGGAGTGCTCACATTAGCCCACCCATAGGCTCCTGAGTGATTTCCCAACGAGAATATCACTAACATGCACACAACTTGATTTTTGGCATAAAACCTAGCTCTCTCATGGTTGCTCTCATACACAACATGGCATGTCCTCTTTTTCTATCACCAAGCTCTCCTCTTACTGTTAAATAATCAGTTTCTACAAATTGTCCTCAATACCCACTCGATTTTTATTTTCTTTCTCTTGTGCATGTTTGATTCTCACATTTCCCAAAGAGTGGTTGTACTCAACCCATCATGTCGTAAGTTAGTGAGATGACTTTTATCACCAACCTTTTACAAACATTCATTAGTTGTTTTGATAATTCTAAGGAGGTAAACATTTATAATAGAATGGCTTGGATTATTAGGAAGGTGGAACCCCTTTAGCCACCTCTCTTATGGAATCATATGCCCCCAACATTACCGTCCCTCTCATATCACAACCAATGATTTATTTTTATTAATTAATCTATGCACATTTACAATGCTAGGCTCTCCAACCTAAGATCATTACATGCTCTCTAGCCGAAATCAAACCGACTCACTAGCCTAAATCACATTTGCACAATTACATTAAAATTTACGGGGATTAAAACTGGGATGTTATAGGCATGTTGAAAGAGGAATCACACAACACTCAAGCATGAAATTTATTTTATGAAAAGTATGACATCTACTCTACAACGTGCTATTCAAATCAACACATTATTCCTTAGCTAACCACATGATCATGGCATGTTGGAAGAGGAATCCACAAGTAGTTGTATATGCAAAATGAATGCACAATGATTTCTTCAATCGTGGGACATCCAACTGGAGAATCCATGAATTCATAAATACTTTCAACCGCTAATAAAAAACAAGAAAAAGCAACAGACAACAAAGCAATGAAAGAAAGCTACAACCATTAAGAAAATAAATAATAAGCAATCTAATCTATGGGAAAAGGGGATTTAACTACTGATTGATTGCTTTAGAGCATGCCTTTACTCTAAAGCAAGCAAGGTGTTGAATCCCTGAAAATGAAACCTATTTACAACAATAGGTTAACACAATAAATTTTATCTCATATTAGCTAAGAAATTTGAAATTACAATGTCAATGGAAAAAGAAACTGATCCCATCATTTTCTAGTTTGATCACTAACCTATCCTAGGCTACAATAATTAATTGAAATACAAATTTGAGCTCATAAATATTTGGAACAAACCCCCAAAAATTCATGGTTCTTTACAACTTAATTCCTACAAATCAACTATTGGTTTCTAGCCATTATGAATCATTTGAAAATTGGCCAACTGGTTTGAGTTTTATTAACTGCTTGACTTGGTGCATGGCTACCTTGAGCTATTTCCCATCATTCTTACTATGCTATGTGATGAGAGGTACATTCCAAACCCCTGTAATGCTGGACCATTGGATTATGTAATAACTCTTGCCTATATGATGCATTCCATAGCACAAACCCATTCTTTGAGATAGTTGCAAATTCTATAGCACACTCTTTAAATTGATAATGTATTATGTAGCATGAAACTATTCTAACTATGAATTATATAGTACATGAACATTTTACATAGAGGTGAGGCATTATAGAATACAAAAATCAACAACAAATAATTTGGTAGCATAGTGTTCCACAACACAAGGTTCAGTAGCATAACATTTCATAACATAAGGATTGGTAGCATAACTTTCTGTAGAATAAATTTTGGCAACATAGCATATAAAAATAATGCAATTGAACCAATTTACTCAGGAAACCCAAATATTTCATCACTATGATCTTATAATTAACATAAACACATCAATTCACAAGAAAATGTTAGATACATTGAAATGACTAATAACTGATAATTAGGGCAATGATTCAACTATGAAAATGAGTGTTCAAAGGGCTTATGAAAGGAAAAATAATCAAGAAAGGTTAAGCACAAGTAGGAAATTCAAGGGCTCATCAATAACCCCATTTCATAATCCATTGCATCTTACAAAAGGGGGCATGTTAGCTCTTTAATCATGAAGGAGTTCTATTGAGAGAGATTATTAATAGGTTTTACCTTAAAAATCTACTTGGATAAGTGAACCAACACTTTGTACAATGTATTTTTAGTTTTCTTTCAATCTTTTCAATTTTCAACAATTTTAGTTTGGGTTTACCCTTACATTTGCTTTTTTCTTCTAGATTAACCATTCATCTTTGCCATAATATTGGATTCATGGATGATGCAAATCGTTGGACTCACAACTTTACTATAGTCACCCATGCCGTTTCTCATAATCATGAATTAATACTCTGTAATGTCATTCGTATTAGACATGCTACAAACAATGAAGCTAAGTACAATGTTGTTATCAAACTTTTCGCCTATATTATTTCCTTACAAATACACCACTTATTTGTACACCCATATTCCCAACTTCTATGATCTCAACTAAACTAACGATACTCTGTTCATAGACCTGAATTGCTTATAATTTTTTTAAGACTTCAAATTTTATCTCAAAATTTTGAAGTAATCATATTCATACATATCCCTAGATCCGTGAATTCATATGTAGAATATTTAACAACTTAAGTTCTTGATTGGCATTTAGCAAACTCATAATGAATTTAAAAGAAAAATGAAAACCAAGTGTAAATACATCAATCACATAGATAAACAACAACCCATAAGATTGAAGTGGTAAACCATAGTAAACATATCTATCTAAACTAAGTTTTTGCATATGTCTTCCTCAAAAAACAAATAACTACACGTCGTTAAAAAAATGAGGCTTAAGCCCTCAATATCTAGAAACGAATAATTACAATCCCTATGGAGAAGGATGAATCATAACAAGAGGATAATCCTCCCATGGAGTTGTTAACCTAAAATATGTCAAGTACAAGGGATCCTACCTATCTAGCAATCAGGTTAAGCCTAGGTGCTAACTATGTGTTGCTTTAGTAGCTTAGCATAAGGTAGAGGCTACTTCCACTTTGGATGGTCCTAATTTTGAAGCATTGAAAGGGGAAGAAAGAGATGGAAGGAAATTATGTGCAAGACCTCTTAGGACCACTTGATGGGGTATTGTCCTCCCTCAACTTCTGGGAGAGTTGAAAGGTCAAAAGCCAATGAAAAACTATAAGAGAAGTGAACTATAAGGTTATTGTTTTTTCATACTAGCAAACTAAAGAGAGTGAACAACACCAAGTTGTTATGGCTCTTACACACTCGAAAAACAGCTAATAACAAATTTTCGGGGTTAACTGAGGTCTAGTTTAAGTAGTGGGGTAAAATTGTGAAGCACTATAGTGGAAAAATAGGTAAAAGATGTTGATAAAACCTACAACCAATTGATTTCATAAGTCAAGAAAGAAAAGGTGAACAAAAAGCTATGTGTGACTACTTAGGATCATAAAACATGCCCAAAGCGACTCAAAAAATAATCTTGGTAAAATAGACGTGAATTGGATGAAACGTCTCTATTTTGTAGCTCAATTATGATTGTCAATAGGCTGCTACAATCACAAGGAAATGTATTTCTAGGGTTAGAATCAACTCAAAAAATTTAACTACTCGTTTTCTATAATTTTCTGTAGATTCTAGGGAAAATTGGAGACGAGAAAGCAAATTTTGGGTGTTTTTATATTATAACAACAAAGTATTTGACTTGTAAAAGAGCCTCTTACTCTTGTTTAAGGAAAAATACAAGTTGCAACAACATGATTGGCACTTGCAATGTGAAATACTTGAGGTGACAATGTCTTTTGCGTAAACCCTAAGGGGGATGGATAGTGAAAAAATAACTATAACATGATCACTTTCTTGATGAGTAAAGTGTCTTGTTGAGTGCTAGCTAGTAACCTTTTAAATAATGAAGGCTATGATAATATTGGACAAAAGGTGGGCTGGCGAAAAACTTGAGAAGTCATTAACAATATAAGTATTAACAAAATTTTATCTTGTTAATCATGCAAGTAAGGCAAACCATTATGTTTTAAAGTTCCTTCTAAATGGGTACACACCTTTTATCTCACATCCTTCTATTACCAATAAGTATGAAAATAATAAGTTGGAGTCCTTTCACTTCAAGCAATCAAGTAGTTGAAAATAAATAGTACCTCATGTAGTTCAGAGAAGGAGGGGTTGGCAACTTCTTTCTGTTATAGATTTTAGGCTCTTAAAACCACTTCAATGGAAGAATGATACTTGAAAATAGGAAGAGGTCCAAGAATCCCCTCGGGGAGTTTAGTTGGACTTACCCAAGTATAGTAGTATTCACATTGTTGCTCAGTTGTTGAGTACTTTCAGCCGGCATCGAAGAAAATAGATCAATTCGAACAAGTCACTCACTCTTTTAATACTAAGGAAAATTTTGTCTAGAAGGGGTCCTTGATGAGGATTCCCTCTATTTGACTCTTAATATCTAAGAATTGACAATGTTTGAAAGAAAAAAACTAGGAATCCATCATTGTGGATTGCAACGTGTTTTCACAAATTTGTCCCTCAAACAACTGGATGGAAATCTAAACTAGAACACAAAAAACGAAACAAAGAAGAGTTCAATTTTTTTTTTTTTTTTAAGTTTTGTGCAATCCCCTTTAGGGGAAGCAAGTTTAAGATTAAATTGTTAATAAAACCACTAAAGCAAATGATGTTTATTAACCATCCTTACTACACTTGGTTGTAATGCGAATAGGTGTGATGGAGGGGAAAACCAACCATCACCTAATCCCTATGTTGCTCACTTTTTTTCCCTTCAACTTATGTTATATTGTTATTTTGAATTTACAATGAAACTAAGCATAAAATCATCTTTCAAAACCTAGAGAAAGGAGGTCAAGTCTCTTTCCGAGCCATATAGCCACTATGTGTAAAGAGATCTCAACTTAGTACCTAGCTAGATGGCTAAAGTATTTCACAAATAATAAACAAGTGACTATGATTGTGTGAAGATTGCGAAACCAATAACTACAATTAACAGTTTAGAATTGATAACTATGAAAGAAGCAAATAAAACAAATTTAGAGTTTTTTACATGTTTCTTCCATGTTTATACATGTCTATTCACATGTTTTGATTCCCTACCATGCTAGCTCCTTTGCCTAAAATGCCTCTTTAATAGGTTTCCAACTACTTGGGTGAAGAGGAGAGGGAAACCAATTATTTCCTTGCACAATTTAGTAAGTTTTTTGATCTTATATGTGAAAATATATAATGAAAATGAACAAAAAATTACACACATGCATTCAAACCAATAAAGTCATATAATTCTCTTGATTTTGATAAACTAACATAAGCTTGGTTTGACCTATCTATTTGGGACAACAATGAAAAACAAAGACAAAATACTCATAAAAGTCATACAAAGAGGGATGAAGGTAGTAGCCAATCTAATTGACAAAATAAAGAGAGGTTCAAGGTTATCCTTGGATCTTCATGAGCCTTCATAGCCACCAATTGGACTCCATAAATAATTTTCCTTTTGTAAAACTATAACAACAACACACATAAATAGACAAACCAATGGTTAACATGAAGAAGTCAACATGCTACAATCAAGAAACTAACAACGAGACACATGGCTAACCAATCCCTCTTGGGGATAGCTAACACCACCATTGAATATGGATGTCAAAGTGACTATATTGGTAAGAACATGATACAGGCACTAATAAGTTTAGGAGCATGCCTAAGATATGTTTGGTAGAAATTCATGACTTGGAGGAAAATCTCTTCGAGATAGGTCACCCTTCCTTCCATCTATGTAGGGTAGGGGATGACAGTGTTGTTCACAACTCCTTCATATAATCTTTGAGGGGAATAAATTAGAGATTGCCATATTATTTCAAGGTCATTCTATGGAAATATTTAATCCCTCCTTTTCATATTTGTAACCTTGCCTATAACATCCTCTTTTCTCCCATGATTGTAATTATGCTCAAGACTTCATATGATTTTGTTTATGAAGCTTGTAATCATGTTCTGATTAATGAAAACACTAGACACATGGCGGAGAAGGGAAGAGCCTTGAGAGTACTAGCCATGATATCACATGTGGAATTGATGAAGTGGGTTGGTGAGGTGGAGCTGAGATGTTTCAGTGAAGAAAATAGGAAGTTTGCTTAACACGCTAGCTTATGTTTGTAAACATGAACTCACACCTCCAGCACATCCAGATCGGTAGGAAACCATGTGACCAATTATGGAGGTCAGATCAATGATTGAGGAAGTTAATAATTACTGATAGTTTGGTCTCTTGGAGAAGGCAAGGGTTGATTGAACGACATGACGTCTAGGACAACACAAATGGACCCTCCAGGAATTCAGACTTCAGAAAGTAGATGGTGTTTGACAGAAGCCACAAGAGTCCCAAGGTTGGCGAGGAAGAGACCAAAGGTGAAAAACATCACCCAAATAGACAAAGAGATATAGACACATAAAAAGAGGGAGAGACAAGAGAAGAGGGTGAGGAACTTCCACGTAGAACAAAAAAACAGAAGAGAGCGAGAAGCAGAGGAGAAATATAGAACAGTTAGTCACCGAGAGTGGCATCGGAAGAATAGAGCACACAACGAATATGGAAAATACTATGAGAAATAGTACAATAGCTACAAGCTTGCAAATGAAGGGCGCAACAAACATGGACATTCACTGGCGTGGATCAAAGAAAGGAAGAAGTTGAAAAGCTTTCCTTGAAAAAAAATAGGAATATTTTCCAAGTTAATGATGATCACCCTGAAATAGAGAAGACCCAGATCCAAACTGGAGAAATAAAGGGCCGCAACTTGGTACTTACTGGACAAAAACTGGCACTGATAAGGGGAGGTCTCCGAGGGACTGTATAATAGAGAAGGGGCTTCCTTATGTAGAGGAAATCCAATTGATATACTACCTGATAAACCTGTGGAGGTGTTATCAGATAAATCGGTAGGTGCAAACACTAACAGATCTCCCTAGATCCACCTGGATCTAGAACAAAATAGGACATGACATGACTCTTTCTCTAAGTTGCAGTTATTGAATCTACTACTAAGAAGGAATGAGTGACATACCTTTATATTGCTTCCTTAGGTCTCTGTTGTTCCTGCTTCGTTCCGGTGCTCTTGTGAAATCAGGTCCAAGACAACACAAACCAACCAAAGTGAAGATAGCAAAGTACATTCAATGTCAACCTATGCATATGATCAAGGTGTTATGCAATAAAATAAGAGTGATTTTATGGGAAAGGGACATGATGTTGTATTATATTAAATGAAAGTAGAAGATACAACCAGATCCCCTTGATGTCGCAAGCTTCCTTTCAGTGACCCTTGGTTCCAACACACACACTTGCTCTACATTTGCATGAAGAAGATCCAGTACAACTTGATAGACCAAATAGAGTCTTCAAGCTTCTATCCAAGCAGATTTCTCCACACAATTCTTTCACCAATTCTTCATTCAATCTTGCTTAACCTTTTCCATGAGAAACCTTTCAATATATAGGAGAAGGAGAGATGGTTAAATGGATGAGGATGATCCCACTAAATCTGAGAAGTCAGTAGGATGCCAACCATGCGAATGCCAACTCATTTTCTAGAAGATTCCCTTATAGAACCTTCGCGACCTCTTCTCTTTTCCAAGCTTTGAAACAGGTTCGCACCTTACCTATAGAGCAGACTGCAAACAGGTTCGCACCTTGCCTATAGAGCAGACTGCAAACAGTTCGCACCCTGCCTATAGAGCAGACTTAAAACAGTTCACACCCTAAGTGTGGGTTTCCTGCGAGAATGAAGGATTTTCACACCCTATAACATAGGTAGCCTGTGAACTCAGCTTAAAAATGTGTTTTTTGGAAGAAGACAACAACCAGTTTTCTCAGGCAAAAAGTCCTTGTGGGAGCCTGAATACATCACTTGTAGAGACACCACCAGAGTGACCAAAATAATGTGTAACAGAATGCCCCCTAAAGTATGAGGCTGGAACTTGTGACAACCGAAATACTTTTTAAAATACGTGTGTGTGTCAGAAACAAGGAGCGCACCTAATCGAAAACCTGTAAACAACCAAGCATCTGTAGAATATAATACCATTTATGAGGTAGGCATTCCCATGCTCAGATCACAAATAAACGTATGTCATGGACACCAATCATACACCGTGGATCCATGTCGTCAAAATGCTACATAGCCACTAGGAATACACTGTGGATCTATGTGAGAGGACTTGAATAATGACATAGCCACGTGACATACAAAGTGGATCTATGTGTCGATAGAAATCATACATACTCCATCGTAGCTTGGATAAAAAAGATGAGACCCAGGGTCTTCAATCCTGTCACCTGAAAGTACGAATCTAGCCATGCGATTACATGTGCTGAAGTCGAACATGGTAGAAACCACTTGATTACTGGTCATTGATGAAAACCGTTAACAAGTGCGAGGGAAATCACCATTGATTTCAATGACTCCCAAGGTATCGAAGTACAATTTGAATGAATGCGAATGAATGAGCTGAAGTCGAGCATGCGACATAATCTCTCGATCAAGGATCAATGATGTGAAACTCCTGTCGAAAGTGAAGAGACCTGCCACTAAGGCATGCAGGTTCCAAGGTACTAAATGATTTCTAAGTCTCATTCCTAGATAATGAGTTGGAGTCGACGGAAAAAGACTTATCACAGGAGGCCCTTGATGTATCCCCCATCAATGACACGAAATAAGTAACAGATTCTGAGGGTGAAACAAAGTATGAATATGGGTTGAAATAGACACAGGGAAGGCCGACATAGTAAGAATGGATAACTGCAGATGGCCGACTCAATAGAGGGCTCATGTGAACTTCTCTTGAACATATGAATGACATGACCAAGGACTTGGCAGCACTGACTCAAAGACGACCCAAGATATGACCTTGTAACAAGTCGAACGAGAGACAAATGGATTTCCCAACCCGGATTCAAATGATGAATAGGGGGTGTCATGTTTAAGAGCGACGCTTACTGCCATTAATATGAATACGAAAACACATCCCTTTCCCAAAATTTCCCCCACCATCTTTGGCGAGTACCTCTTTATTTTTACACAAGCTTGAGGAGGATAACATATGCTTGTTGATGTAATCTCATCCTTCAAATGAGTCCCTCGGAGTATATTTAACGAACCTTAGGAAGGAGTGGTTCGGTCCCATTGCGGGCCTTCGATGTTTGTTTAACGAGTCCATGGATAGAAAACTCGGGGGTTTTTCATGTTTTGAGAGTCTGAAAAAAACTTAAAGAGAACTCTCCCAGTTCCTTTTTCGTAAAAGAGTTCAATGAGACTGAAAAAGTGATAAACTATTGCCCGTCGAACGTTTTCTTCAAATACTTTAATGATTGTGAAAAGAACAAGATCGCTCGGCAATCTTTTCGTCTTTATGGAGCATGAAAAGAGCTTAAAGGATACTCCTTTACGTTCGTCGTTTTCGTGTTACCATGACGAGTACGAAAAGACGAGAAAAAGTATACTCGGTTACGTTCTCATATATTTTCAAGTGCGAAACGAACGAACACTGAGCTCGAGGTTTTTTCTAAAAAACCCTAAAAAAGTAGTAGTAAATGTGACAAAAAGAAAAAACACCTGCACCCCCTCGTTTGGACTTCGAAGTTGCTATATCTGTGAAAAACCACACTCACAAGGCTATTAGGGTATTAGGTTTTATAAACAAAGCAATAAAAATAATATAAAAAATCAATAAAAAATAGTAAAAAGTGAATAAATATGGGTGAAAAGGACTTTTTACCAT
>ML776846.1:779254-814653 GCA_009831015.1 Picea engelmannii | reverse complement strand
CTATGTGACCCATGATCTAGAGATGGCCGCCATATTGCATGCCTTGAAAATGTGGAGGCATTACCTCCTGGGAAGGAAATTCGTACTCATGACAGACCACTGTGGATTGCGAAATCTATTAGACCAACCAAAACTCAATGCTAGACAAGCTAGGTGGATGGCCCTTCTTAGTGAGTTTGATTTCAAAATCAAACATATCAAGGGAAAAGAAAATAAGGTGGCCAATGCCCTTAGCAGAAGTATGGAAACAATTCATCCGGCAGCGGTGAGCACCTTCGAGACCAATGTCAGGGAAAGAGTTAAGAATGCACAAGAAATAGACACATTCTTCCAGACCGTGACCTCATACCTGGAGCAAGAACCCACATGGATAATGTATAAAGGCTACCAGATGATAGATGGAGGCCTGCTAACTTACATAAATAGAATGTGTATTCTATATTGTGACGATTTGAAGAGGTTCATAATGGATGAACTACATAAAAGACCATATACTGGTCATCCATGATACCAGAATATGATCACGGCCACCAGGAAACAATTCTATTGGCCTGGATTGAAGAAAGACATAGCTGAGTACTTAGCCAAATGCATAGAATGCCAATAGGTTAAAGAAGAACACCGACACCCAACAAGATTATTACAACCTCTACCAATCCCATAATGGAAATGGGAAACCATCTCCATGGATTTCATCACCAGACTACCAACGTCGGCTAGGCAGAATGACACCATCATGGTGGTGGTGGATAAATTAAGCAAGTCCTCCCATTTTATCCCTGTCAAATCGACTTGCAAGGCAATAGGTATCGCCAACATATTCATGAAGGAGATATTCAGATTACATGGTATGCCTGAAAAGATCGTGTCTGACAGAGACACGAAGTTTACTTCCAACTTTTGAAAATCCTTGATGGTTGGTCTAGAGACCAAATTACTATTTAGCACGGCCTATCATCCTCAAACCAATGGACAGACGGAAAGAGTGAACCAAATATTAGAAGACATGCTAAGGATGCATGTAATGCATCAACCCAAAAAGTGGGAAGATTACCTGCCACTGGTGGAATTCGCCTACAACAACGGTTACCAAGAATCTCTGAAGACGAGTCCTTTCGAAGTCCTCTACGGTAGGCCATGCAACACTCTAGTCAGTTGGAGTAATCCCGCAAACATAATTACTATTGGACCCGACATGTTGAAAGAAATGGAACAACAAGTGATTCAGATAAAACAAAATCTAAAGGTCGCTCAGAACAGACATAAAAGTTACGCCGATCGAAAGAGAACTCTAAGAGAATTCAAGACGGGAGACCACGTATATCTCAGAGTTAGGCCTAAGAAGAGTTCCTTGAGGATGGGAGCTTGTGCCAAGTTGGCACCTTGGTATTGTGGACCCTTTGAAATTCTAGATAGAGTGGGACCTGTAGCCTATAGGCTAGCACTTCCTCCCACAGTAAAAGCACATAATGTTTTCCATGTTTCATTATTGAAGAAATATATACACGATTCTAATCATATAATTGACTGGTTTGTGATCCAGGTGGAACCAGAGGAAGAATTCCTGCCAGAACCTCAATGCATACTGGACAGAAAGGAAACCCCACTCAGGAACCAAACTATTGCACAGGTCAAGGTGCAGTGGAAACATTTTGGCCCAGATGAGGCTACATGGGAAATGGAAGATGCCATGAAACATGCATATCCGATTTTGTTTACTTCTGTACATACACATCATATTGACAGATAGAACATTGAGGACGATGTTCCTTTAAGGGGGAGGGAATTGTAAAAATAACTATATTGGACAAGAACTATGGCAAACTCAAAGATGTGAATGTTTGATTTGACGAACCTTTTTATAAAAGGTCGATGCATGTAAATTATGTTATGATTATGTGTTGCATGACTTCTGGAGGGGGGGATGTGCTAAAAGAGACCATGATGGCTAATGAGAGGTGGTGGAAGGGACCTGGAATGGTTGCATTAACTTCCACCGAACCAATACCATACTGGTTTTTACTTGCTCAAAGACCAAATAAACTCTCTGACCCTGGAATGAATTACCCACCAGGATGGTAGGTGGGAAGGATCCTCAAGAGTTAATGAGGGGATAGGGGTGAACCGCCCATCCGTAGAAGCTCTTAGACCTAACCACGAATGGGGGAATTCACGCCACACACAATCTTGCAGAAAAGGCAAGAAGTAAAGTGTGGGGAACAAGAAGAGAGAACACGCGCGATAGGGATCGCATAAGAGAACCAAGAGGAACTCTAGAAATACAGGGAGTTCTGAACAGAGGAGAAGGAGAGTAACCTTCGTCCTTGACTTCCGTTGAGCTGGAAGTAGGAGACCGAATCTCAAGCATCGTGGTCTAGCTCAGGGGTGGCCAGTGGTAAATCCGTTTGGAGTCACTGAGCCTATGGTTGGGTGGAAATGAGCACCCCTCTCAACAGTCGCATCACACCTGGTGTTTCTGATAAGTGTTTATGTCTTGTATTTTGAATTGAATATCCTGGATGCATGCTCATGTTTATATGCTCATAAATGGTTTATGTATAGAAGTGATTGCCTTGTGTTTTGATTGGGAATAATGGATGCATGTTTATACTTATATGACCATAATCAGTTTATGTATAGAATGAATAAGTTCAGAATATAAGTTCATTCCCTTGAGAATTGTCCCATCTACTTGACTCACACTCTGTCCTAGTTTAATTTCTCAAAGGTACCTTTTTTCCGGGGAGTTTCCTCACATTTCAGAGTCGGAGTGAGTTTGTTGAAAAGACTACCATTATAGTAAACCCACGAATTTAATTTACCTCTGTCATAGAGTTCATAGCTCGACAAATTAGGAAGGCTTTTTAGTTAGGTCACCAAGCCAAGGGATAATTACCCAAGAAACCTCTGAAGGATCATGTGATATGAGTCTGGAAACCTTGTACAAGAAAGAGTAGTTCTCTCAGGTTTCAAAGTCGTGGGAGTTCGAAGCTTCGAGGGGTTGAATCTCGCGATTCAGGCTCAGAAAGGACAACAATTCCAGTTATCGAAAGAGAATACCCCATCATTTGGTAGACGAACAGTCGGAATCCTTTCAGAAATACCCCGAATTGGTTTAGCATGAATAAGCTTCGGCGTTTTGGCACCCGGGAAACCAAAGGGAAAGACCCCTCGTTTTCGCAAGTCGTGAAACCCCAGTATACGAAACCCCGAATCGGTTTAGCGTGAATAAGCTTCAGCGTTTCGACACCCAGGAAACCAAAGGGCAAGACCCCTCGTTTTTGCAAGTTACGAAACCCCAAATCGGTTTAGCGTGTATAAGCTTCGGCATTTCGACACTCAGGAAACCAAAGGGCAAGACCCCTCATCTTCGCAAGTCGCAAAATCCCGGTATATGAAACCCCGACGCGCTCTGTGGAGGAGTCGATTTAGTGTGAATAAGTTTCAGCGTTTCGGCACTTGGGAAACCAAAGGGCAAGACCCCTTGTCTCTGCAAGTCGCAAAATCTCGGTATACGAAACCCAAACGCACTCTATGGATGACCCCTTAGGTCACAGGATAGGGTCATGTGGTAGAAGGAGGAGGTAGGCACTAGCAATTAATCAAGGGTCTAAACTTGAGAATCGATGTTTCGGGTCCCGAAAGAATCTATACCATCCATTTGTAGAGGATGCGTGGTGAAGATCTAAAGCCGTCAGGGTTCTGGAGATCGGGGAAATAGGAGTGAAGACCCCACCAAAATCCAGAAAGGTAGAATGCTGGGATTTAATCCGGGCCGTTGATCAAGTCGACGATCTGGATCGTAGATTCAGAGGATACCGGGCTTTCGGGTTTCGGGGATTGAAGGAATAAGGGTTCCTTGCAATAGGAATCTCAAAAGTCGATTTACGATAGCGCCATTTGGTGTTAGCGTGTGTTCGTTGAGATGGTCTCATGGAGTAGGAAAAATGGGAGCTAAGGAGCTCGTTAACCCCATTTTGGGTTTCATCATTTCAAGGGATAGGGAGCTGGGGATAGCTCGCACACAGAAATCCTGAAACGTGAAAGCTGGAAGCGCCTTTTTGGTAAGGCCTGTGGTCATAACCAACGATCACATGGAGGAGGATAAGGGAAGGGATGGTCTGCGCTAGGACCCATAGAAATTCAGGGATTCTGTCCCTCAAAGAAAAGGCGAAAAATCTAGGTTTCCGTAGTGGGTATGTGACAAGAAGAAATGGATTTGGGGTTGTTTCTAGAGGTTTGGACGGAATGAGGTTGGGCATGGAAGGTGCCAATCACTCCGTCAGCTGCATGGGAAGTAGCAAGAGTATTTGAAGTAGCAGAAGTAGAAGGATGAGGTGCGTCAGGGAGTAAGTCATAAAGAGTACCCATTTGGGAGTAAATGAGGTTGAGGTATTGAGCACGACTGATTGCCTGTTCTTCTGTGACAACTCCACCCATGGCGATGTCACAAGCGATGTTGTTCATGAATGATTTCGTGAACCACTCTACCAACAATTGATTGGGAAGTTCGAGTTTGATGAGACGTCGTCTCCATCGCCACTCATGAATGTGATCAGAGATATGAGTGGCTTTAGTTTGTTTGAAAGAACTCAAAATTTTGGTTCTTGTTTCGTAGCGGATCGGTAACTGGTAGTGGGTGAGGAAACCCATAGAGAGGGTGTTGAAGTTGGCGTAGAATCCTCGTGGTAATTCTATATACCACTTCTCGGCAAAACCTGTGAGGGTTCGCTGAAAAAGGCGTAAATGAATAGAGTCATCCATCAAGGAGTTGGATGAGAACCAAAGGTGAAAAGTCATTACATGATTGTTCAGGTCCTCTCCCAATTTACCATCGAATTTAAGGATGTCGGATGGTAGTTTGGTCGGTATGGCAGGCCATTGAGGAGATAGACGGATTGGATCATTTGAAATCCTCGACAGATCAGGGAGGTCCAGGGTGGCTAAGAAGGGTAACTGTCTATTCACATGTGGGTACTGGTGACTTTGGGGAGGGAGTCCCATCGGTAAACTAGTGGGAACATAAGCAGTTTGCATATAATGCGAAGATATGGGAAGATTCGGTTGTTGGTGTGGAGGCAAGTAATTCATAGGTTTGTACCCTTGAACAGGTGCGTGGGGTTAAGCATTTGAGGCCCAAATAGGATTGGACGTGCCTGGATATGGTTGGCCTATACTAGGGGGTATGAAGGAGCTAGCTTGAGGCTGTTGCCCCGCAGTTGAGTGAGGATTATTTTGAATAAGATAATTCCAATACTGGGCCAAGGATGGAGGTATGTTTTGTCCATAGGGAGGGGTCAGTGGGGTTTGCCCTCCAATCTGGGGTTGTGTCCCAATTGGGATTTGTCCTGCAAAAGGGAATTGGGTTTGGCCCCCTTGGTGAAATTGTCCACGTACAGGAATCTGGTAATTAGGTGTGAAAGACGAGATGGTGCTATTAGGGTCAGTGCTTCCGATAGAGGATGGAAGAGGTCCTTTGAAAGGGGGTCAAGGAACTGTCGGAATGAAACCGGGAACGAGATGGTGCCCAAAAGGAGTAGAAATGCTAGGAGTCTTAGATGAGATTTGTGTAGGACTGAGAATAGAAGCATTCAATGCATGATATCTGGGCGAAAGTGTTGGGGTGAATCTGGAGGAAAGCGGTGTGCCAATGGGGGCTTGGCTAGCTGCTGTAATCCCGGTGTGAGGACTCGTAGTATCTAGGACCATTGGGTAATGGACCATTTGTAGAGGGATAGTCAAGATGTGGTTAGCTGGCGGAGCGTCTGTACCAGAAAAATAATAGGCAGTAGTAAAAGATATTGCGTCTGGATCAGATGTTTCGGGAAGCTCATGTGTGACCGTGATATTAACAGCTGCTCCTGAGCCAAAGAGATCCCGTCTAAAAATGCCAGTAGTCCAAAAAGGATATTGACCCTCAGGTCCTATGAAAGGTCCAGTTGGTAATCCATAAGACTGAACAACTATATCTTTGGAAGAATTCACTCGAACAATATGTCTCTTGGAGTCGGGAGGAAGTCGGAAGTCCTCTCGATAATTGGTAATTCAGAACCATTCTAAAGAGTTAGTTCTTTCCACTTGTGGAGTGGAAATGTCTTGGACTTCACTTTGTTGAGGAGAGCACTCTGGTGAGTTGGTAGGAAAGGGTTGAGAACCTTCCAGATCTTCCCGGGGTAGGCCTTGAATTCTACATGAACGACATGGAGGGTCAATTGTGATCTAGTTAGAATCTTACGAAAGAAATTCTATGGCCAACTTGGGTAAACAAACAACACGCACTAGTCAAATCTAGGAAGAAAAACCAAGCAAACAAGACCTTCTAATTCCGAAGTCACTAGTTGGTGATGAAATCCAACGTCACGACGATGAGACAAGAAGGGGCTGGGCCAGGGTGGAAAAGTTACGTTGACGACTTGCTTAACGGACTTACACCCTGGTGCAAGCTCCCACACACAATCGTGGGTATACCCTACAAGGAGCCCGAGTGAGTCTGGCCAACATAGATTCTTGGTACCGTGAAGACTTACCCCTTCACAATCACCTTGTGTAACACCCTAAGAAGATAGGCTACTAAGGTTACCACCAACAACAATGATGCCTGGGGAACAATCGACAGTCCGATCCACACGCAAGGGCCGGGTATCTAGCCCGAAATCAGCTTGAGAGGCTTCCACTCATCATTGTGGGTATACCTTCAAGTGACCCCTGTAATACGTGCAATATCTACACCGATATCGACAAAGCATGATGAGTAACTTTGTCAATCTCAATGCGACCTCAGGTTTGACCCTTGTGTGAGAAGGGCTTCCGAGGACAAAATGCTGCAAATAGAATTTGACACTCCTTATCACAAGATACTATTGTGTGTTTTGTGCTTTGGAGAGTGTGTCTCACTGCCTATTCCAAAGCTCTAGCCTAGCTAATGTTGGTGTAAAAGAGCCCTAGCAAAAGTTACTAGTTGAATTTTAAAGTTGCTCAATATTATTAAAGGCTATTGTTATGCAAAAAGGAGACATAAATGAAACCGATGTTGTTTGAGACTCTGACCCAACAATGCATAAATAGGGATGAATGATACAAATTTTGTTCGATGAATCCTATTTATAGGAGGGAAAGAGGAGTTTTCTAGAACAATGTGAACTACGATGTATGATCTTCTCTGAAATGTAATATCAAACAATCATGAACAATGCGAATTCTCTATTCGTTCTCTTTCAATAATTGAATGCCCATATTTTTCGAATAAAAGGTTTCTTAAAAAAAAGAAAATGTCTTTAATTTTTTTATTAGAAACCAAGCAACAAGGATGGAACTAAGAAAAAGTAAGCAACCAACGAAAAAGAAATACATAACAAACACCCAAATCGATCTTTCAATGAAGATAAAAATAACAAACAGACAACACCAGTCTCTTCAAATGCACATGGGTAACAATTTTCCAAGTAATAAGCAATTGAAAAGGACAATTAATCTCAACTTTTAATTCAATCAAAGGCTCTCGACCAAACAAGAACTTAGATTTGAGAATCGAAGATTATACATTTGTTAAGAAAAGGTCAAGAGGTAAAAATTTAGAAAAAATGATCAAGAAGAGCTTTCGATTTCTGAAAAATAATCATTCGCGAGATTTGAATTCAAGAAACATTCAATCACTGGTTAAAGAAGTTCTTTCCAGACACACCAACCAATCTGGGCATCTAAAGACACAAAAGACTTAATCCAATTTTTTTACAAGTGAGTTCGTAGTCTGTCAGTGGGGTACAGTGTGAGAATCAAGGTTTCTCGCAGGCTAGACACAAGCAGCTTGCGAGAAGTTCACATTGAACTAAAATCTAGGGTGCGAACTTCAGTGATTCTCGCAGGCTAGAGAGAGGTGTAGCGCGAGAAGGTTTTTAATCAAGAAAATTTTGGAAAAATGACAGAACTTTTGAGGGAACTTCTAGATCTAGGGAGTCTGTGAGGATCTCCTCAAGACTCAGAGATTGATTGGGAATGAAAAAGGGTAGGTCAAGAGAAAATGGACAGGTAAAAACCACCAAAATGGGTTGTATCCCCAGTGGAGTTGCCAATTTTTTTATTAGATAAATCGGTAGGTGTGGACACTAACAGATCTCCCTAGATCCACCTGGATCTAGAACAAAACAGGACATGACATGACTCTTTTTCTAAGTTGCAGTCATTGAATCTATTTCTAAGAAGGAATGAGTGACATACCTTTATATCGCTTCCTTAGGTCTCTGTTGTTCCTGCTTCGCTCCGGTGCTCTTGTGAAATCAAGTCCAAGACAACACAAACCAACCAAAGTGAAGATAGCAAAGTACATTCAATGTCAACCTATGTATATGATCAAGGAGTTATGCAATAAAATAAGAGTGATTTTATGGGAAAGGGACATGCCGCTGTATTATATTAAATGAAAGTAGAAGATACAACTAGATCGCCTTGATGTCACAAGCTTCCTTTCAGTGACCCTTGGTTCCAACACACACACTTTCTCTACGTTTGCATGAAGAAGATCCAGTATAACTTAATAGACCAAATAGAGTCTTCAAGCTTCTATCCAAGCAGATTTCTCCACACAATTCTTTCACCAATTCTTCATTCAATCTTGCTTAACCTTTTCCATGAGAAACCTTTCAATATATAAGAGAAGGAGAGATGGTTAAATGGATGAGGATGATCCCACTAAATCTGAGAAGTTAGTAGGATTCCAACCATGCGAATGCCAACTCATTTTCTAGAAGATTCGCTTCTAGAACCTTCGTGACCTCTTCTCTTTTCCAAGCTTTGAAACAGGTTCGCACCCTACCTATAGAGAAGACTACGAACAGTTCGCACCCTAAGTGTGGGTTGCCTGTGAGAATGAAGGATTTTCACACCCTATAGCATAGGCAGCCTACGAACTCATCTTAAAAATGTGTTTTTTGAAAGAAGACAACAACCACTTTTCTCAGGCAAAAAGTCCTTGTGGGAGCCTGAATACATCACTTGTAGAGACATCACCAAAGTGATCGAAATAATGTGTAACAGGAGGCCCTTAGCTCAGTGGGAAGGGGGAAACTTCTACTATTGTTAATGGAGGAAGGAGAGTAGCATTCTTGGATCATCTGAGTTGGAAAGACCAGCTGAAGCATTCCCTTCACTACAGGCAAAAGACCCGCTAGCGGAGGTTTTTAGTGTTACAAAATTGGAAAAAATTGTAAAAAAAACCTTCGCGAAAACATTCGTTTTTGGTAGCAGATGTTTTTGCGGAGATTATAACGAAACTTCATGATAACAAAAAAAAATGGGCGGGAGGAGTTTTTAGCAAATATTTTTCTGATATTTTATACCCCATAATAAATGATAGGTTTAATATAAAAGATTTTTTTTGTTCCATTAATTATAAAATGAAAGAAGTAAAACAACATAAGATACTTACAAATTCCACAGTTAATTTTTGAAATGCTAACATATACTCACAACCCTTACTTAACCCAATGCCAATCAATTCTTGCAATGACTCTTCTTTGTATGTTAGCACCCGTTTGAAGACATTCAAGGATGGATGCTCTAAAACAAATTAAAATATACAAATATGAAATATTAAGTTAAAGTTATAAGGAAATAACAATTACTCACAAAATTTTCTATCAACTCTTTTCTTCCTTGTCATCCTGTTTTATGTGCTGAATGGGTTCCATTTTGTTTTCTTTTATGCAAGAAAATACTTGAAAATTAATATTTAATGCTAATTTATTTATTTATATGTACCTAATAGAAAATTTCAATGATTTCATACATTTGAAGCATGCTGTTGTTGAGATGGCTCCTCCTGCAATGTAATTATGTCCATTTCTTTTAACATCTCCTTGTACATTTTTTTCGACATTCATACTGACATATTTTGGATATCAGCTTGTTGATCCTTTGGGATTTTCAAAATCTTCCCGAAAAAAGAAACATGACAATAAACTATTTTTATATTGATATATGAAAACTAAATATAGCAAAATCGATATTAATAAAGGAATGGTTTGTAGTAATATATAGATATTCTAGAAAAACATTTTTAGGAATATTACTTTTTGAGTGATTTTTTTGTTGTTGTTGTATGTTTTTGCTACTGCAAGTCTGATAGGACTCATTGACCATTGCTCTAGAAACACTTCCTGTAGTTTAGATATAAACTGGTTGTTGGAATCAATGGATTGATTTCTATATTGTAAGTGGAAAGTACATCTATATGTTCATTCCACTATATCCCTCATAGTTTTGTAAAAGTTCCCCCCTTTTCACTAACCTCCAACACCACTCCAGATGAGCTAAGGACCAAGTCATCATCATTTACATCGTGTATAATTTTTATTTTCTTAGGATGGCATTCCATTCTTTCGTTGTTGGTCCCTGTAGAACATTAAACATATGTGAATTAATAGATTGTTTGAAACATGTTATCTAATATTTTTAAGTATATTATTAATGAAAATTCAAAAAACAACTCATATCGAATATAATTTTTTCATTCACACGATTCTTCATTTTGCAATTTTTCCATCAAGCTTTTACTCTCTTCTGCACTTAGATCACAAAGAATCTTATCGAGCTTTCTCATTTTATGGCTCTGTAGGACACACACTAACCAATACATATTAGTTAAACTTACATGTAGTTCAAACATATTAATTTTGTATATAATTTACAAAGAACTTGTCTTTTTTACTTTTTTGGATGTGTTATCATTGTGTCGATCATAATTTTTGTTACTTGAAATATTCTCACATTTTTTTTTATCAATATATATCTGTACCATTCAATACACAAGCTATTAAATATATTTTATAAATAAATCACATAAATTTATGCAAAAAAAAGCTTTCGGTGTGCTTTCATAATATAAAAGCACTGGTGCATTCCATATATGAAACGCACTGACATGAAAAAATAGATTTTTTAAAAACTATAGATTACAATAGTGCGATATGTATCGTTATCAGCATCGCTCCAACAGAAACAAAAAACAAAAAATAAAAAAATACCATGAATAAAAAAAATTACACATCGATGAATGGATTTTTTTAATTATGTTGCAGCATTACCAATGCATTTTATCCACAAGTGCAGCGGTGCATTATATTCAATTAGTTGCACCGATTACTCGAAACTGTTTAAAAAAAAAAACGTGGCAGGGCCGAGAGGGTTTGGATCTGATGCATCACATGTCAAACACCTTTTATATGGAAACATAAACCCATCAAATCTAAAATGCATAAAATGCAAAGCTATAATTATGAAGTGATAGAGAGAGTTAAATCCTAAGGTGAAATTTTTCAATCACATAAGAAAGAAGAAGCAAGGGTTTAAGGTAAGTATGTTATTTATTTATTTTTTCTGAATTTTAATTAAATCTAAATAGAGATACAAATTGTAATTTTTTTTGTTTATTATTAAAATCAACAGTAAAATTTAAAATTTTTACTATGCAGGGTTTTGAGTGAATCACAAAACCCTTCAAATTCAAATTTTCTGAATAATTTTGTTGCTCCAAAAGGGTTTTGAATGTATCACCATACCCTTCAAATTATGATCTTCTGAATAAGTCTCCTGTTCCAAAGTATTGATCTACTGCTACACAGTGTTCCCCTGTATGTCTCTCTTGCAAATATCTCCCCTGTAAATTTTGGCAAAATAATAAAATACTTAATAGCTTAATACCTAGGAAATATTTTATGAAAAGGGTTTTAAATGAATCACCATAACCTTAAATTATGATCTTCTGAATAATCCTGTTGTTCCAAAGTATTATGCTTCTCCACAGTGCTCTCCGGTATGGATTTGTTGCAAATCTCTCCACTGTAAATTTTGGTAAAATAATGAAATAGTGAATAACTTTCTACTATTTAAATGACTTTATGAAATTAGATTTTAAATTCCCGCTCATTTTTCAATTGTAAAAAAACAAAGTCGCATTTTTTTAAAAAAGTTTTTCGAAATCCCGGTGCGTCTATTAATATAACACACCAGTGCGCTTAAATTTTTTGGAGCACTGATATTAGATAATTCTTTTTTATTTATTTAAGAACCGATGTGACTTGTAAATAAATGACTCGATGATTTATATTGTTATATACACACCGATGCGTGTTGTTTAAATAAGCGCACCGTTATGCTTTGAAAGATATCTAGATTTTTATTTGCACATAAAATAGTATATTCATATTAAATGATCTTTTAGGATGCATCCATATGACTTGCAGTACTTCATAGTATACATTTTCCGCTTAAAGACGCCTTATTCTTAAAAATTTGTTGTTGATTTTGCTCAAATGCAGGGAGAAATACTTATAATATCAAATGGCCAATTCTTCAAATTCTAGCCTGTTCCATATTGCTCAAAGTCCATCGTGGAGTTCTCCCTTTCCATCTCTAGTAAGTTCATATTTTATTCATATTTCGATTCTCTAATTGGATTTGTTTTTTTTATCCTTGTCAATCTAAATAAAAATGTATCAAAATTTGCAGGATCTCGATTCATAATCGAGTTGAGATACATATAACATTCCACCAATTCAAAAAAGTTGGAAGCTCTTATCAGGAGCAACATACCACAAGCAGTTGGTAGATGAAAATTGACAATCGCTTTACGCTGTCAATAATAACATGCCATCTTCCAGCCACAATCTTGGTTCAATGATGGTAATGATTAATGTTGGGTATAATGTAATTTGAACAAACCAATTGCATTGTGCTTACTAATATCATCGATGTACTGATGTTCAATATTTTTGAAATTAGGATTCTGAGGATGAGTGACCTACCTATCATCTTCCATTGCACCCCACTACAATGTCAAATCGGGAGAAGACTACAATAAGAGAACAACTCAGAGAGGAAGCATAACAAGAATGGTTGAATCAACCACCTATTCAATTCCCACTACGTCTAGATTCACCAATTAGGAATGACTACAACAATAGTAATTCTTCACAAGTTGGCAATTGAGTCAATGAAATAGAGGTTGGTATGGATGATTATTTACGGGATACAACTGCCATGGAGACAATGTTGTTAGATGCATTCTAGAATGATGAGCAAGGGGATGATGCTCATATCACTAATACCTTTTTAGAAAGTCTGAAATCTGCTTCCAACACCCCTCTCTTTGGACCTAGCCGGTCAAAGTCTACCTATTTGGGGACAACAATGTTACTGTACAACTTGAAAGCAAAGTTTGGCATGTCAAACACATGTTTCTCGACAATATTGAGGTAACTGACCATCATTAAGTCACTTATAATTTGAGAAATCTTGTCACATAATCAACATTAAAACGATCAATTTTATGAACTTTAAATGACATTGTACATTTTTATTTCCCACTAACTGCATGTTATTTGAAGATAAGGTTCTTCCAAATGATAATGTCTTTCCCGATAGTTGTGAAGAGGCAAAGCAGATGTTGAAAATATTGGGTGTTGAGTACATATCATATCATGCATGTCCGAATTATTGTATTCTATATAGAGGAGAATATGTAGACAAAGAGATATGTCCGAAATGTGGGCATGATAGATATCATAAATCAAATAAAAAGGGTAAATCATATGGTCCTCCTCATAAGATATTGAGTCACTGTTGGCCTTTGACCAATTTTTGAGGGTTCTTGGTCAAGTTTGACCTATTTTGGGACTTCGACAGCCTGTTGAAGACGGAGCACAAGAAGAAGCAGAGATCACGGGATCTTGACCCCTTTCTAGGTCCTATTTGGGATTTGGGAATATGTAATGGGCATGGGACGTCGGCCCATGGGTTTACCCATGTTTAGGCCTATTTTGTAAAGTATAAATAAGTAGCTAGGTGACATAAGTAAGGGGACGAAAAGATAAGTGCTAAGTGCAAGTATGGTTTGTAGATGCTCTGTGCATATTGTGAGAAACTTGTAGAGCTAAGTGCAAGTGGTTGTAATAGATTGTGGAAGGCTTTGTGCTAGACCTATCTCGGGGAAGGAGGATCTGGTGAGGGGCACGCAGATCTCTTGTCCTATGCAAAGTAGGGTTTTTGTGGCTTTGTGCATGTAGATGACTGATTGAAGATACTAAAAAAGAAGAGTTGGTGGACATAGCCCCAGGGTGGGGGTGAACCACGTAAATACTGTGTTATTCTGCTTTGTGCGATTTGTTGGTGTATTTATGTGTTATTTGCTAAGTGTTTGATCTAGATAGATAGATATATCTATTTATTCTTTGTGCTTATGATGAATCTGTTAGATCTGATATAGGTGAATGTGCTTAGTGCTTGAATGTCCCAGATCTGATCCATTTATTTATGCTAAGTGCTTAGATACATTAGATCTAGGTGAATGTTGCGATGCTCTATTTTATTTGAGAAGTAGATATTGGTTAAATAATGATGAACTAACGATGCTAAGTGCTCTATTAAGTATTATAATCACAGATCTGTGTCCCAGCTAAGGTTGCAGACACATGAGTCCTGCAACCACCCCTGCCTCTACCTCGGGTGAGACTTCATCTGCTTTGCAGGTGTTTCCGAAAGGGACGGTAGGTAGGGTTTTGTTGGTGCATTGTTGCAGCGTTGAACCTTGTGTCTTCCCCTATTACAACAAATGGTTCTATTGCCGGGACCTAAAATTGTGATTGCTGGGAATTGAGGAAGAAGAAGTTCCATGCAAAGATCCAACCTGAAATTGTGAAAGCTCTGTGCATAGATCTGTTTCTATAGTGCACAATAGTCTACTTAGTTTGAAAAGCTCTATGCCAGGAAAAAAAGGTCTGATCTGAAGAAAAGAGGTAAGATCTGAAATCTTTGTGCTCTGAGAAAGGTAAAAGTGAGAATTTTTGATTAAAATAGGTAAGATCTGAAAGCTCTGTGCTCTGATAAAGGTAAGAATATTGAAAATTTCTAGATCTGAAAGCTTTGTGCTCTGTAGAAGTAATATAAGTGGAAATTTTTGTTTCAACAATATGGATCTAGGTATGTTTGATAGATTCTATACTAGCTTGAAAACTAGGGTATTAATAGATGAAAGAAGATTTGATATGAGTAGATCTGATAAGAATAGTGAAAAATGTGTTATACCTATGCATAGAAAGAATGTTTGGACTAATAAGTGTATGAAGGATCCTAGAAATAAATGTTTGCAGGTTAGCTACCATGATCCTAGCGTGCAGTACATGAAAGGCTAGGGATCATTTAAAAGAAAGAGAGGATTAACCCTCTGTTATAGTTGCAGAAGACTGGAACATCTTGCTAAGGAATGCTCTGGAAGAAGACCTATTTGTCTTTGTTTCAAAGCTATGGACCATGAAGTATTGGATTGTCCTAGAATGATTGCTAAGCTTGAAGAAATGAACATGAGACAAGAAAACCCTAAGGAAAATCCAACAACTATGATTATGGAAGAACCCCAGAAAGAATCAAAGCAAGTATTGCTATAGATGAAAGAAACCTTGAATGACCATCGACATGTCAGATTATCGGAGATCTTCAAAGAAAAAGAATGCCTTGAAGCAAGAATATGAGACTTCGACATTGATTGTGTTCTAGATGAGGAAACATAGGTGAATATCATGACAGAGAGTACTTGGGAAGCTATAGGGAGGCCTGCTACGATACCTTCATTAGGAGGAATAAGAATATTCAAAGGAAAGTTGATAAACCTACGTGGAAAATGTTAGCACACTGTAATTTGCCTAAGGCTGCTGAGGCAATCACAGAGGTAACCTCGAACCACTTCGAGTCTTGGATCTAGTCCTCCGAGACTCAGAGAGGGATCTCTCTTTTAGATTTAACTTGGTTTGTAAGGGATGGATTTTAGGCTAGCTATAAACGTAATGAAAGTATGGGGTTGGGGTTTTTAAATGGTCATTTTGGGACAACAAGGAGGGCCATTGGGCAAATGGGGTCTGCGCTTAAAAAAGTGATTCACATCTCATATCTGGACAAGACTTTTACACAGGGCAAGGTAGCAAAAACATTGGATCGATTTAAGTTTTGATGGCGTCAATTTGAAGAAGAAATAGAGGAGGAGAAAGCCAGGAAAAGGAGCAACTAAGAATTCCTAAACTAGATTTTTAGAGGAGAAACATAAAGATTATCACAAGCTCAGAGGTAGAGTATCTGCTGATAAATTATACTTATATTACTTTCCTTCTGATAATAAGAAAATGAAAACAAGCATAATGATCACAGGAAAAACATTAAACAGAGAAAAAACACCACCAATATATCCACACAAGAATCCTATGAAAAACTTGTCCTTTACTGATCAGTCTTTGAATATACAGAAAAAGTTCTCTGCTAAAACACATCCCTCAGCTCCAGCAAAGAAAAATAAAAGCTACAGGTCGAGACCTCTCACACAGGTCGGAACAATAAGAACAAATACTTTACTGCTAGAACCCTCTCCTCTCAGCCCAGTCGAACCCCACTTACATCCTTTTCATGTGTATATAAAGGTAGAATGCTATCAATCCTCCAACAATTCGAGCTCTACCTTTATTTTCTCAAAATAGAAAAACAGTTACCATGCTCTTGACACTTGTCGGCTGTCTTCTGTAACAAACAAGACAACAAATCCCAGGAAAGTCGATTGGGTAACTGCTGTTTAAACATCTAGAGTTTGTTAAGGTTTGCTGGAAAATGGATTCTAACAACATCACAATAAACAACAGTCGAATGCCTGAGTTGGTTTGAGGTATGCTGCCAGTTGGAGGATTGGTGATCTAATCTCTGCCTAGAAAATGGGAAACCTCTGCCACCTCGCTGTGTGATCTAACTGCTGCCTGGAAAAAAGGAAACCTCTGCCACCTCCCTGTAACTGCTGCCTTGGATTCTGAAAACATTGCTAGCTCTCTTCTGCTTAGATTTGTAGTCAAGAAGCCACCTGTGTGTCTGTAATTAAATTGCCTAACTATTCCGCAACTTAACCAGAGCAGGAATAAAATGGCAAAGCATATATCACATGAGATATTTTACCATCTTTACAAAGAGAATTATACTCCATATCATTTCAAGACCTTGCTCAATGTAGGCATTACATTATAAGCCTGATAAGATCTCCTTAGCTCTACGATTTAACCAACCATTATAAGAACATAAGTAAATCCAATGGAAAACCTCTCACTGATATGTCAAAATTGATGGTCCATCAATGTTGATAATGTAGCTAAAAGATTCAGTAACAATCCTCCCCAGAAACGTGTTGAAGCTTGTACCTTTGCCCAATATTCTGTAGTGATGCGACCAGGTTTAATATTAGCTATTCTGGCTCCCATGTTTGGCATAACTGTCATCAATTCTTGGCTTTTTGATTTCCTCTGTGCAACATTTGCCTCGAATCCATCCCAATTGCTTGGTAGAGGCCTAACAGTCCTTGGACCTGTTGCTGTAAGAAGGGGTGGTTTTCCCCACCAAGATTTGCATTTATTGTCGATATAACATTAGCAATGTACTCAGGCTTGCCTTTTTTGACATGATCTGCCAAGCAACACTGGGTCCAAACACCAAACTCCAACTCACATAACCTCCTTACAGTAGCATAAAGGTGTTTGTTATCTTGTTGAGGCATTATGCAGAGGATAAACTCGAGAGGGTTAACATTCTTCTCCGCTGAACAATATAGAATGCCGAAAGGTTCTCATGCTTATCAACTATTCAACTCTGCAATTTAACTTATCGTGGCATTCTCCAGCCTTTTCAAAGTCCTGGCTTCGAACATATTCATTCTTTTCTTTTGTAATTTGTCTGAGTTTTTTGACAATTTCTTTGGCTTCTTTAGGAAGCTGTGCATGGCGAAGGCGTACTCGAGAACCAACCTCATCAATGAGGTCAATATCTTTGTCAGGAAGGAAATGATCACTGATATATTGATACGACAACTTTGCAGCAGCCATCAAAACCTCATCATTATAACGAAGCTTGTGATGAATCTCATATCGCTCACGTAAACCTTTCAGTATCTGTATTGTTTCATTAACAGTTTGCTCTGGCACTTGTACAGGTTGGAATCTCCTCTCTAGCGCTGGGTCCTTCTCAATGTGTTTCCTGTATTCATCCAGGTAGTGGCTCCAATACACTGCAGTTCACCTCGTTTGCATCTGTCAATCTAATATACCAAACCGACCTTGGTCTCTGTTTCCCTTTGACTTTCACGTTGTGGTCTCAGGTGCATGGAGCTGTAGCGTTGGAGCTTGGCCCCTTGCCCTCGAGTGTTGGCTTGGATGTTGTTTGCTTTGGTGGTTGGCTTATGTTGTCGTTGATGCATATGCGTGGCTCAATGCAATCGACACCTTGAAACTGATTTAAACACCTGGCAGAGGGTTTAGAGCTGCGTATTATATATTTTTCCTTTTTTACATTCTGTGGGAAATATCCCACATTCACATTATAAACTGAACGTTTGGGCGTTTAAAAGAGACAACAGTCACATGATGTATCGATGAAGTGAGCCCGAGGTTGGGCTTTGGAGTTTGGTGTTAGCACTGGCTTGTGTGTTTGTTGTTGGTTTGTGGTGTTGAATATTCGGGGGGTTGGACCTAGGTCGAGATAATTTTTGCTAAAATTTTGTTAATTTATTTATAAAACTCTGCTAAAAGGCAAAGGCCGAGGGGCCAATTTTTTTCCAAATTCACCAAAAATAACTAATAAACCCAACTTTGCATTTACCCCCAAGAGTCAAATTTACCATTTCAAACCAATCCACCATTTTTTGCTAAAAAATGCACCGAAACGCGCTTTGAAGCTCGCGCGCAAACACTCATCTTATGCTTGTTCAATGTTGGGTGCTTTCCACCGCCTTCACCATGCGTCATGAGCGAACACATATGCCTGAAAAATATAAATATTATTCAGAACGTTGATTCCCTATTATATAGGGTTCTAACATAGGCTCCACCTGGGGAAGATGGCTCCGAAGGAGGTGTCTAGAATCGCTGAACTCTGAATTTCCCCGACCAGCTGATCATTGGGCTGTCCCCAGACTGTAAATTGAAAATAAAGCCATGAAGAAATGAGAAAGAAAAGATGCTCATTCTGTTGAGCTTATTGGCACATTCCTACCTACCCTAATCTAACAGTTATTGCTTCAATCAGGTAATGAAAAAGTGCTAATGAAGCCAACCCAGCAGTTGATCCCATGATTGGGCTTCCTCATCATGTTTGATAAAAATCAAGGCTGAAATATGTACTGGCAACTGGAGATGGCTCCGGTCCTTGCAGAAAAAACATGTTTGAACAGTTATACTGAAAAAGAGCTCCATATAATTTGCAACCGGGTCAAAAAATATATGATCTATTTGCTAATTCTCCGGGTATTCCTTAAGCATTTTAACATGGATAAGTTTCCCATCTGTGTCCTCAATATCAGACCATGACTGCAACTGTTCAATTTCAGACTTATGCTTGCAAACAACATATTCTTCAATCAAAAAATCGAAAGATGATACAATATCTTGTGGTTTTGGAGACGTGAGTTTCTCATAAAATTGCTTTGGATTTTGGAAACTGTAAGACTGAATCTGAGTGTTCAAAAGCTCAATATCTTTTTCAAGTCTTTCAGCAAACAACTCGAGAAAACAAATTTTAATTTCATGAGGAAGATTCTTCGATTTCCACCAATGAAACACGACTGTTAATGAAACTTCATCAATTTGCAAATCTGCTAAATCACCCCTGCATTCTTCTATGGCTTCACAAGATATAGGATTTACCTCATACCTTGTCATCTTGAAACATCATCAAGGCTTTGAAATCTGGATTCGTCAGTAGTGAAGTCGCTTGTGATCTTTGAAGCTTGAGATCTTAAACAATGGAGTCACCAGGTGAATGGTACAGCCTTCCGGTGTTTGGCTTCTGTTCACCATCAGAAGTCAAATCTGAACTTGAAGTTAAGCTCTGGAGAAGTCCCCAGTGGAGTCACCAAAAATGTTAGCACTCTGTAATTTGCCTAAGGCTGCTGAGGCAATCACAGAGGTAACCTCAAACTACTTCGAGTCTTGGATCTAGCCCTCCAAGACTCAGAGAGGGATCTCTCTTTTAGATTTAACTTGGTTTGTAAGGGATGGATTTTAGGCTAGCTATAAACGTAATGAAAGTATGGGGCTGGGGTTTTTAAATGGTCGTTTTGGGAAAACAAGGAGGGCCATTGGGAAAATGGGGTCTGCACTTAAAAAAGTGATTCACATCTCAGATCTGGACAAGACTTTTACACAGGGCAAGGTAGCAGAAACATTGGATCGATTTAAGTTTTGATGGCGTCAATTTGAAGAAGGAATAGAGGAGGAAAAAGCCAGGCAAAGGAGCAGCTACGAATTCCTAAACTAGATTTTTAGAGGAGAAACATAAAGACTATCACAAGCTCAGAGGTAGAGTATCTGCTGATAAATTATGCTTCTATTACTTTCCTTCTGATAATAAGAAAACTAAAACAA
Organism: Picea engelmannii; assembly: GCA_009831015.1. Classification (NCBI taxonomy): domain Eukaryota; kingdom Viridiplantae; phylum Streptophyta; class Pinopsida; order Pinales; family Pinaceae; genus Picea; species Picea engelmannii. The sequence goes on along the minus strand of ML776846.1, from coordinate 794,227 downwards.
GCATAATGATCACAGGAAAAACATTAAACAGAGAAAAAACACCACCAATATCTCCACACATGAATCCTATGAAAAACTTGTCCTTTATTGATCAGTCTCTGAATATACAGAAAAAGTTCTCTACTAAAACACAACCCTTAGCTCCAACAAAGAAAAATAAAAGCTACAGGTCGAGACCTCTCACACAAGTCAGAACAATAAGAACAAATACTTTACTGCTAGAACCCTCTCCTCTCAGCCCAGTCGAACCCCACTTACATCCTTTTTATGTGTATATAAAGGTAGAATGCTATCAATCCTCCAACAATTCGAGCTCTACCTCTGTTTTCTCAAAATAGAAAAACAGTTATCATGCTCTTGACACTTGTCGGCTGTCTCCTGTAACAAACAAGACAACAAATCCCAGGAAAGTCGATTGGGTAACTGCTGTTTAAACATCTGGAGTTTGTTAAGGTTTGCTGGCAAATGGATTCTAACAACATCACAATAAACAACAGTCGAATGCCTGAGTTGGTTTGAGGTATGCTTCCAGTTGGAGGATTGGTGATCTAATCTTTGCCTAGAAAATGGGAAACCTCTGCCACCTCGCTATGTGATCTAACCACTGCTCGGAAAAAAGGAAACCTCTGCCACCTCCTTGTAACTGCTGCCTCAGATTCTGAAAACACTGCCAGCTCTCTTCTGCTTAGATCTGTAGTCAAGAAGCCACCTGTGTGTCTGCAATTAAATTGCCTAACTATTCCGCAGCTGAACCAGAGCAGGAGTAAAATGGCAAAGCATATATCACATGAGATATTTTACCATCTTTACAAAGAGAATTATACTCCATATCGTTTCAAGACCTTGCTCAATGTAGGCATTACATTATAAGCCTGATAAGATCTCCTTAGCTCTATGATTTAACCAACCATTATAAGAACAGAAGTAAATCCCATGGAAAACCTCTCACTGATATGTTGAAATTGATGGTCCATCAATGTTGATAATGTAGCTAAAAGATTCAGTAACAATCCTCCCCAGAAACGTGTTGAAGCTTGTACCTTTGCCCAATTTTCTGTAGTGATGCGACCAGGTTTAATATTAGCTATTCTGGCTCCCGTGTTTGGCATAACTGTCATCAATTCTTGGCTTTTTGATTTCCTCTGTGCAGCATTTGCCTCGAATCCATCCCAATTGCTTGGTAGAGGCCTAACAGGCCTTGGACCTGTTGCTGTAAGAAGGGGTGGTTTTCCCCACCAAGCTTTGCATTTATTGTCTATATAACATTAGCAATGTACTCAGGCTTGCCTTTTTTGACATGATCTGCCAAGCAACACTGGGTCCAAACACCAAACTCCAACTCACATAACCTCCTTACAGTAGCATAAAGGTGTTTGTTATCTTGTTGAGGCATTATGCAGAGGATAAGCTCGAGAGGGTTACCATTCTTCTTCGCTGAACAATATAGAATGACGAAAGGTTCTCATGCTTATCAACTATTCAAGTCTGCAATTTAACTTATCGTGGCATTCTCCAGCCTTTTCAAAGTCCTGGCTTCGAACAGATTCATTCTTTTCTTTTGTAATCTGTTTGAGTTTTTTGACAAGTTCTCTGGCTTCTTTAGGAAGCTGTGCATGGCGAAGGCGTGCTCGAGAACCAGCCTCATCAATGAGATCAATATCTTTGTCAGGAAGGAAATGATCATTGATATATTGATACGACAACTTTGCAGCAGCCATCAAAACCTCATCATTATAACGAAGCTTGTGATGAATCTCATATCGCTCACGTAAACCTTTCAGTATCTGTATTGTCTCATTAATAGTTTGCTCTGGCACTTGTACAGGTTGGAATCTCCTCTCTAGCGCTGGGTCCTTCTCAATGTGTTTCCTGTATTCATCCAGGTAGTGGCTCCAATACACTGCAATTCACCTTGTTCACATCTGTCAATCGGATATACCAAACCGGCCTTGGTCTATGTTTCCCTTTGACTTGCGCGTTGTGGTCTCAGGTGCATGGAGCTGGAGCGTTGGAGCTTGGCCCCTTGCGCTCGAGTGTTGGCTTGGATGTTGTTTGCTTTGGTGGTTGGCTTATGTTGTCGTTGATGCATATGCGTGGCTCCCTGCAATCGACACCTTGAAACTGATTTAAACACCTGGCAGAGGGTTTAGAGCTGCGTATTATATATTTTTCCTTTTTTACATTCTGTGGGCAATATCCCACATTCACATTATAAACTGAACGTTTGGGCATTTAAAAGAGACAACAGTCACATGATGTATCGATGAAGTGAGCCCGAGGTTGGGCTTTGGAGTTTGGTGTTAGCGCTGGCTTGTGTGTTTGCTGTTGGTTTGTGGTGTTGAATATTCGGGGGGTTGGCCCTAGGCTGAGATAATTTTTGCTAAAATTTTGTTAATTTTTTCATAAAACTATGCTAAAAGGCAAAGGCCGAGGGGGCAATTTTTTGCCAAATTAACCAAAAATAACTAATAAACCCAACTTTGCATTTACCCCCAAGAGTCAAATTTACCATTTCAAACCAATCCACCATTTTTTGCTAAAAAATGCACCGGAACGCGCTTTGAAGCTCCCGCGCAAGCACTCATCTTATTCTTGGTCAATGTCGGGCGCTTTCCGCCGCCTTCGCCATGCGTCATGAGCGAACACATATGCCTAAAAAATATAAATATTATTCAGAACGCTGATTCCCTATTATATAGGGTTCTAACAGAAAGCTCACCCGAATACCTATGAATGCCAATGGAACTTTGACAGAGGAAGATTCCGAGATTATTAAATTTATTGAGAATAGTGCCCCATTTACCATGCTAATAGGAAAACCTTGGATTGAAAGAGATCAGGCTAGAAGGCAAGAAGAAGAAGAAGTTTTATAACAACAGAAGAAAGAGTTAAAATAATTCATGACTAGAAGGATCACATGCTTGATTGAAGAACAAAAGAACATATCAAAGCTATTTAACACCAGAGACCCGGATGTCAAAGTTGCAAGAACACTAGAAGACCCATAGAAGATTGAAGTACCCATTCCAGATAAAGAAGAAGGATCACCCTCAAATTTTAGGAAATAATCTCAACATCGTGAAGTAACTATGCCAAAAGAAGATAAGAGTCAGAACGGAAAAAGGCATAGCGAGACGAAGGTCACTGGGAAGAAGGCTAGAAAGCTAAGTAAGAAGAGAGCTAAGGTCAACAAGTTGCAGAAGGTTCTAGAGGGAGCCTCGTAGAAGGAAAATTTGCAAAATTGGAGCTTCATCGGGATATCAGAACAACGACACATGGCACTTCGCCATGGCGAAGCAATATAGCCGTTGGGGACATTATAACCGTTAGACCAACGCTCCGAACGGGTAGAAATACATTTATGGACAGACAACTCGCCATTTAACCATTGGGACCATGCCATAATAGACATAACGAAGTTAATGAAGGCTTCATAATTGTTGCAAGCAACCCATTGCCGAGTTACCTATTTATCCCGTCACACCATGCACCAAGAACACTTTTTCCAACCAAGAGTTTGAGCCTGCAGACTAAGTTGTTTTTATACAGTGATCATCACACTCTTGCTGTCTATTTTACTACTATGTCTAAGTTACCTTCCAAACCCGAGACAGAACAAGCCACCGAGGCTTTGACACAAGTACAAGGTTTACTCGTAGAGAAACACAGTGCTGTAGAACAGGAAAAGCTTGCTCTCCAAGCAAAGTTTGATGAAGAAAAAACACAACTACAACAAGAAAAGGAACAATTGCTTGCAGAGAAAATCGAAGTAAAAGAAGCAGACCGAGTTACACAGCAGGTGAACCAGCTCACATAAGCCATCCAGAAGCTACAACAACACATAGCAGATTTGGAGATACGCACTGTACCTGAGACCCCACAAGATGTAAGAGACCAAAGAGAAGCAACTACTTGGAGTGCAGTTGAAATGCTAAAGGCTCTTACCCTAGAATGTAAGCAACTCACTGATTGCAATGCCCAAACCTATGAACAACTCACGAAGAACCCAAAACTGAAGGCACTGGAGTCACAACTCCAAGAGGTGAAGTATCAAGCCGGAAAGATATAGACGCATCTGAAACCCCTGTCAGCTATGGAAAGAATGAAGTTCTCCCAAGAGCAACACAATGCACAACAACAGATCCACACTATCTAGAGCAGAGTTATGGAAGTAACTTATAAACTCCAACTTGTACAAGAAAAGGCCTATCAATTGTTTACCAAGGTAGAAGGCCAAGGAGCAGAGATAGAGCAGGTTGTCACTACAGTTGAACAACATCTAGAGGGACCTATCAACGATTCAGTTATCCAAGAGTTCGCTGAACAGGAGGCTGTAGCACAACAACAAGTTGAAGCATCTTGAGCCAAGATCGAGGCGTTTGAGGCATAACTAATCAGACCAGAGTGACTCGAGACGAGTCACAGGTGAGTGTTGGGGGCCTGTTAGCCCTTGACCAAGTTTTGAGGGTTCTTGGTCAAGTTTTACCTATTTTGGGACTTCGACAGTCTGTCGAAGACAAAGCATAAGATGAAGCAGAGATCACAGGATCTTAGCCCCTTTTTGGGTCCTTTTTGGGATTTGGGAAGATGTAGTGGGTATGGGACGTCGACCCATGGGTTTACCCATGTTTAGGCCTATTTTGTAAAGTATAAATAAGTAGCTAGGTGACATAAGTAAGGGGCAATAAGCTAAGTGCTAAGTGAAAGTATGGTTTGTAGATGCTCTGTGCATATTGTGAGAAACTTGTAGAGCTAAGTGAAAGTGGTTGTAACAGATTGTGGAAGGCTTTGTGCTAGACCTAGCTCAGGGAAGGAGGATCTGGCAAGGAGCGTGCAGATCCCTGTCCTATGCGGAGTAGGGTTTTTGTGGCTCTGTGCATGTAGATGACTGATTCAAGCTAATAAAGAAGAAGAGTTGGTGGACTTATCCCCAAGGTGGGGGTGAACCATGTAAATACTATGTTATTCTGCTTTGTGCGATGTGTTGGTGTATTTATGTGTTATTTGCTAAGTGCTTGATCTAGATAAATAGATAGATCTATTTATGCTTTGTGCTTATGATGAATCTGTTAGATGTGATATAGGTGAATGTGATTAGTGCTTGAATGTGCCAGATATGATCCATTTATTTATGATAAGTGCTTAGATACATTAGATTTGGGTGAATGATGCGATGCTCTTTTTTATCTGCGAAGTAGATATTGGTTAAATAATGATGAACTAATAGTGATAAGTGCTCTATTAAGTATTATAATCACATATCTGTGTCCCAGGTAAGGTTGCAGACACCTGAGTCCTGCAACCACCCCTGCCTCTACCTTGGGTGAGACTTCATCTGCTTCATAGGTGTTGTCGAAAGGGTCGGTAGTTAGGGTTTTGTTGGTGCATTGTTGTAGCGTTGAACCCTGGGTCGGCCCCTATGCCAACAGGAACACGCCTATAATCCCAAGGGTTCAAAGTCTCTTTCGTTGCAGGGATGGTATGCCTCGCATAGAAGTGAGTCGAGAGAGAATCCCAATAGATTCAATAGCCATGAAGCATATAGAGGATACATGGCTTGAAAAATTCAAGGCTGAAGTACAAAGTCTATGATTCGACATAGCCATGGATGGCGCGTCAACCCATATTCCCTCTAAAACACCAACTATTCTATTTGGCCTGTAGTAGTGATCAATAACAATATCCACCCATGGTTGTCTGTGAAGAATAAACATCTTATGTTGGCTCTTATAGTCCCTGGTAGAAGACAAGTGAAGAATATGGATGTCTACCTACAACCATTGGTAGATGAATTGAAGGAATTATGGGAAGGGATACATGTATACGATGTATCAAGACTCATCACAACAGATATGAGTTTTACGTTGTATGGCATATGTTATTACATCACACATGATTATCCAGGCTTAGGAGTTTGCTTTGGTAAATTACATGTTTATTGATTTGTTTATATACGTAACAATATTTTTTGGCATATTTAATTCGCTGCGATTGTTCTGATCTTTGATGCTAACATGCTCTGTATACATTAATAATTTCGCAGGTCTTGTAATAAAAGGATATCATGGATGTAAATGTTGTGGACCTTCTCTAAAGGCTAGGTGGTCCAACCACCTACTAAAGCAAATGTATGACTGCTCCAGGGTATTCCTCCAAGAAAAACACCCTTACAGAAGAGCAATATCTAGTTTCAATGGTAAACTAGAGAGAACCCAAAGGCTTGAAATAATCACACCAACATAATGGCTTAGAGCATATGAGAGAAAGAAGGAGAAGGAGATTACATAAATGTTCGATTCAAACGGGGAGCCTATGTTCAACGATTCAGAATTCTTCGACACCTATGTTGAGAAATTTCCCATTGGGATGAAAAGGAAATCTGTCTTTTATGAGCTCCCATATTGGGAGCATCTTAAGATTGCCCACTTACTATATTCCATGCACACATTTAAAAACATTTCATCTTACTTATGGAGGCACATATCATCAAAATAAAGTGACACATTGGCTGTTAGGAGAGGTCTTATTTCTTCAAAAAGTAAAAAGACACATTGGCCAAGAAAAGAAAGTAGAGGAGAGGTTGGTTCCTCTTGGTCTTTCAAAGAAGTTGATGTCTCATGGATATTGAAGAAAGCTGATCTTTCTTTGGCAAAGGAAGTTATATTGGGCGTTAAGGTGCCTTTTTTATACGGGTCTTCACAATGACGCAACTTCACTGTGGAAGACCATTTGTCAGGGTTAAAATCAGATGACCATTTGAACCTTCTAAGAGTACGTATGTTAAAAACATGATTTTATTATTCGTTTTATAAATTCATACCATGTGATAAAACATAATTAATTTTGTATGTGTTTACTTTGTAGTGTCATTATCCTCTGCTCATGCATGGGTGTGTGAACCATGACTTCCTTCGGGACCTATGACGTGGCATATCTAAATTATTTTCATTTGTACATTGGATCACATCAAAGGAGATTCATATGGCTAGCATTCCACGGTGGTGTCAAGAGATAACTGAGATTGTTTGTATGTTTGAGAAGGAACTGTTGAAGAGTTTCATGGACTTGCAGGTTCATCTTCTAATTCACCTAGTAGATGAGGTTGAATTAGTCAGAGTGGTCTCCTATCGTTGGGTGTTCTTATTAGAGAGGTAAATGAAGAAATTGAAAGGATTTGTTCGACAAAAGGCAAAACTGGAGGGGTCTATGGCAGAGGGGTACATATCATATGAATCTTTATATTATGCCAGTGAGTACATCAAGCAGATTGACAACACACCAGGTGCAGTGATTTGGGACGATGAAAGGGATGGAGACAAAAGAGAAGGAGAGCTTCTTCAAACGAATGGAAAAAGGCGCTTGATAAAGAGTAAGTGACTTATTGTTTGTCAAATTTCTACATAGTAACTATTCACACCGAACTTCATAATGTATATTTTGATTTGATATGTAACATACCCATTATAATCCTCAGTTTGATTAATGCTTATGTAGATATAATATGTGGCTACGACCAAGCGATGTAATATGCGAATTGTATTTCAATGTTTAATAATAAAAATGTGATGCCAACTGCTAAGGTGACATGGACATGAATAAGAGATGGGCTTTGAATCAATCTACAAGAGAGGGGAGTGTCTAGGATAATGGCCAAGAGGGTTCCAAGCGGGAAATTATCCATGTTTATGGATTTAACCTGTTTTCCTAAATATTCTATTGTACATGAACCTTCCGATGTTTGATTGAGTGTTCCCAAAGCCAATCATTGAATACATGTAAGAGGGTGGGTGCGAGTGGTCACATATTTTTGATTGAGTGTTTCCAAATCCAATCATTGAATACATGTAAGAGAGTGGGTGTGAGTGGTCACATTCCAAAGTTATTGGGCACATGGGGGTTGAGTACAATCAACTTGGAGAAGTACCAACAATTCGAACAACTTGAGAAGTTAGTCAAGTTTGTGCATGGGAAGTGAACAAGGAAAAAAAAATAGAGATGGAAGTCGATGCAGCCATGGAGGGAAAATTTTGGAGTGTAACTAGAGCAAATTGGAGCTGGAGAACTGAAGAGCCCAATTGTCAGGCCAAAAGAGTAAACTCCTGCTTGAGTTTCACTGAAACAACAAGTGTTGTTGTTGGTTTGCTGATAGTTTTCCTAGCAACAATTTCCCTTGAATTCCCAGTTAAGAGATTCCTAGCTGCCTGTGCCAGAGAGACCTTCATAAATGAATGTCTCATTCCAAAGGTTAGCTTTGATAAACATATGGTACATCCCTTGGTTTAGCCTTGGTAACAGATGGTACATCCCTTGGGTTAACCTTGATAAAAGAATGGTGCATTCATTGGGTTGGGAAGGTCAAGTAGAAGAGAGTTGGTGGAAACGTTGGGATAACTGTAGGAGAATATCAACTGGGTTGAGAGATTTATGAGTTGTGAGTGGACAATGAGATACCACCCTCTTTTGTGGATTTCTAGCCTCAGCTCGGGGGTGAATGGCTATTGAGATTTCGAACAATCAGTCTATGGTTGGGTGGAACGTTCATCCCAAGTTGTTGGTTGCACGATTCTTGTTTAAGATAAGTGTTTTATCTTGTATTGAGTTATTTACATGTGTTATTGTTGTGCATGAACTCTGCGTGAATGAGAATGACTTATATTCTTTTGTAATGAATGGTTTAGTTGTATCTCATGTTTATCATTAACATGCTTCAAATGCATAAGTTTTATGGTTATTACCATAGCTAAATCTGTTATAAATTGTAGCTGTAGGCCATGGGAAAACGAATAACAACAAAATAATGGCTTTAATTAGAAGAAGTTTCATGTTAGGTGTATTCTGCATGTATTGTTGCCTAGATGGAGTCTAGGTACATTACTAAAATGGTATCAGAGCTGATAAATATTTTTTTTTTGCGTGACATGGCCCAACCATGGTGGTTGGGTACATTACAAAGTGGTATCAGAGCCCAGTTTTCAACACTGAGCCTGGATGGGATAATTAAGTGGAACACATAAGTGAAAATTATAGAGTTTGCAAGTGAACTGTTTGACAAAATCTCAGGATTTTTTCGTTTGTAAATTCTTTGACAAAATGTTTACAGTTTTTGTGGTGAAATTGGATGAAATTGAGCAAAAGCCCCAAGTTCATGCAGCTAAATAATGGCAATTTCAAAGTGAAAGAGTCGAATTTGAAAAGAAACAAAAAAATGTTTATGTATATGGATTGATTTGGTTGTATTGAGCTTAGTCACAGATCTCTATTGACGACCCAAGAAGGAATTTCATTTTTGGGAGAATTTGAGCATTTTTGGGATTTTTGAAAATATGTGAACTTGGAAAAATTTCGGTATTTTTCCGTACACTGATGTTAGCATGGTGAAGGAGGGACCACATGTCAGCTAACGTGGCAAAAAGTGACACGTACTACCATGGTGGCAGGTACACCAAGGTAGGGAGTTAGAAAATGACTAAGTGGTTGGAATTATTATGAGTCTGTGAGTCCGCGAGTCCGCAAAGTTAGAGAAACAACTAAGTGTTGGGACTTGTTATGAGTCCGTGAGTCCGCGAGTCCACAAAGTTAGAAAAAAGGGTAAGTGTTGGGAATTATTATGAGTCTGTGAGTTCAAAGAAGTGGAAAAATAATCTAAGTGTTGAGACTTTTCGGATGGACTTATGAAAGAAAGATTATGAGTCTGTGTGTTCGCGAGTCTGAAGAAGTGGAAAAATAATCAAAGTGTTGAGAATTTTCGAACGAACTTATGAAAGAAATATTGTGATTCCATGAGTCCAAAGAAGTGGAAATATTATCCAAGTGTTGAGAATTTTCAGGCGGACTTATGAAAGGAAGAATTATGCTTTCGTGAGTCTACAAGTCCGGAAGTCCGTGAGTCCCAATAAGTGGAAAAATAATCTAAGTGTTGAGAATTTTCAGACGGGCTTATGAAATGAAGAATTATATTTTCGTGAGTCCGCTAGTCTGTGAGTCCGAATAGTGGAAAAATAATCTAAGTGTTGAGACTTTTCATACAGACTTATGAAAGGAAGAATTATGCTTTCATGAGTCTGCAAGGCTGCGAGTCCGTGAGTCCAAATAGATGGAAAAATAGTCTAAGTGTTGAAACTTTTCGGGTGAACTTATGAAAGAAAAAAATATGATATAGTATGGGAACACAATTGTACATAATTTCATGAATCTTGTTAATTATTTTAGCTTAACAAATTTTGTTGGCCACAAATCATACATTATTAGAGGTAGAGAAAGAACTTAGTTCATATATGAGGAATAAAGTCATGGAATATGCTCAAGGGTCTTACAACCATGGGGAAGAGCTCATAGGTCTGCATATCAACACAGGGAATGCTGAGACATAGTCAAATGGAAGAAGAGATAAGCAAGAACATGTCACTATGAGAAGTCTGCACAGGGAAGTGCAGAGTTACATGGCTGATAATGAAAGGATTATAAAGGCTTAAGAAGAGATACTTCAAAGTTTAAATATGTTGCATATGCAAGTTAACAAGGATTCTGACACCAAGCAAACAACAAGTGCTAGACAAGTATCAACATCTATATCTCACAACAAAAGGGATGATCATGGAAATGATAGGCAGTCAAGAAGCATGAGAATGATCCATGATTCTCCAAGGAAGTCCACTAGAAGAACTCATGCAAGTTCAGGACCAGGAAGCAACCCGAGTGTGTCTCCTGTTCGGAGGTAAAGAAGAAGGCCCGACGCAAACATATTGGAAGGTGAACTTACGAAAATAAAGCCACCTACTTTCAATGGTGAGCATAGGAAAGGAGAAGAGGTAGAGGATTGGCTATTGGAAATGAAGAAATATTTCCAGCTGCATGACTACCCATCCCTGGTAGAAGCTAGAATTGCCACCTACCACTTGCAAGGAAAGGAAACCATGTGGTGGGATCAACTTAAGCAAGCCAAGAACCTCGATGAGAAGAGAATATCATGGAGGAAATTCAAAGGACATTTCCAAGAGAAATATTTATCTGAGCATTACTATGAGAGAAAGATTAAAGAGTTCTTTGAACTCAAGTTGGGAACCATGACAATGGAGGAATATGAGAAGTGGTTCTTTGAATTGTTGAAGTATGTTGACTTCATCAAGGATGAGAAGGTTAAAATCCAAAGGTTTCTAAGTAGGCTACCCTCCTTCTATAGTGACAATATTCAATATGAAAACCCCAAAACCTTGGAGGAAACCATAAGGAGAGCAAGACACCTTTATGAGCAAAGAAAAGGAAGGCCAGTGTTCCAAAAGGCTTGGAATGAAAAGATGAAAGATAAAAAGGATTAAAGGAAGAAAGGTTTTAAGCCGCCCTTTTTCAAAAATAACTCCCAAGAAAGGAAGCAAGGCTAGGTAGCCCAAAATGATCAAAAGGATGCATATTCATTTGTAAAAAGGCCAAGGCAACAACCTGTTCAATGTTGGGGATGTGGGGAGAATCACTTATATAGGGACTACCATCATAAAGGAGAAAGAATGAGGAATATCCACAAAATTTAGGAGGCTGAAATAATGGAAGACACGGGAGGAAGTCTGCCAAGGATTTATGTAGCCTTGGACAACAAGCAGGAAAAATATCAATCCCCCATGATCAAAGTGGAAGGTAAGATTGATAACCAACCCATAACAATTTTAATTGATTCTAGAGCTAGCCATAGTTACATTAATGCCAACATTGTTGAAATATTTCACTTGCAAAGAAGTAAGCATACAAAATATTGGTTAGTTCAGTTAGCCATAGGGGCTAAGAGAAAGATCAATGAGTTGCTTAAAGATTGTCAAATAGACATAAATGGATTCAACACGAAGGTAGATGTAAACATCATACCATTGGGTTCATATGAATATTTAATTGGCATGGATTGGTTGGAAAGGCATCATGTTGTCCTAGACTGTTACAACAAGAAAATCACATGTCTCGATGAGGAAGGGAAACAAGGCAAGATTTCAAGGCATTCCAAGAGCTGTAGCTTTTAGAGAGATTTCAACTATGCATTTGAAGAAGAGCTTAAGGAAGGGATGTCATGTGTTTGCAACCCATATGGAGGAGGTAACCAAAGATAAAGTGGAAAGCATTGAAGACCATCCGATCTTGAGGGTTTTGAAGATGTTTTTAGGGAAGTCCCAGGATTGACACCAAAGAGAGACATTGATTTCTTTATCGATTTGGTGCGAGGAGCTGCCCCAGTGTCTAAGAAAACATACATAATGGGTACACCAGAATTGAAGGAGTTGCAGATGTAGCTTGAAGAGTTGTTAAAAAAGGGGTATATACTCCCAAGTGTGTCACCTTGGGGAGCCCCGATTATGTTTGTGAAGAATAAGGATGGAACCTTAAGGCTATGCATTGATTTTAGACAACTTAATAAGGTTACCCTACAGAATAAGTATCCTTTACCATAATTGCTGATTTGTTTAATTAGCTGAAAGGTGCAAGAATCTTTTCAAAGTTTGACTTGAGATCAAGATATCATCAAGTAAGGATAAGGGAATAATACATCAATAAGACAAAATTAAGAACAAGATATTAGCATTATAAATTCATGGTAGTGCCATTTGGACTATCAAATGCCCCAACAGTTTTTATGTGTTTGATGAATTGAGTGTTTAGGGAGTACCTGGACAAGTTTGTGTTTGTGTTCCTAGATGGCATACTTGTATATTCCAAAATAGAAGAGGAACATGATCAATATTTAAGAATGGTGTTACAAGTTTTGAGAGAGCACAAATTATATGCTAAGATAAGCAAGTGCATCTTTTATCAAAAGAAGATTAATTACTTGGGGCATATAATATCAACAACATGGATAGAAGTGGATCCTGAGAGGATAGGGGCCATTAGAGGATGGTCGATGCTAAAGAATGCAACAGAGGTCAAATCATTCATGGGTATTTCCAACTATTACCGAAGATTCATAATTTTTTTTTTCAAAAATTGCGAGTCCAATCACTTCTTTTCAAAAGAAGGGTGTGAAGTTCGAATGGACTTCCAAGTGTGAAGAGATTTTTCAACAGTTGAAAAGAATATTGACAAGTGCTCCAATATTGAAGATTGCAGATCCAAACGAAGATTTTTTTGTGTGCACCGATGCATGCAAGGAAGGGCTTGGTGGAGTCCTTAGTCAAAAGGATCATGTGGTATGCTACGAGTCCCAGAAATTAAAAGAGCATGAGATGAATTATGCTACCCATGATTTAGGGTTAGAAATGATTGTACATGCATTGAAAATGTGGAGGCATTACCTTGCGGGTAAGAAATTTGAGCTAAGGACAAACCACTGTGGTCTGAAGCATTTGTTTGGACAACCAACACTAAATGTTAGGCAAACTAGATGGCTGAAATTTCTGAGTGAATATAACTTCGAAATTAAGCACATAAAGGGAAAGTAAAATCAAGTGGCTGATGCACTCAATAGTAGAACTCATGAATTGCATATTGCATCCATTAGCATGTATAGGACAAATATGAAAGACAAATTTATTACAACAACAAATTTAGATAAGAATTATTTAAAAATAAAAGAGACATTACAACAAGGAAATTTTCAGTAGAAATTTAATTATTATGAGCTGAAAGAAGATGGAATTCTCATGTACAAAGGTAAGGTGTATGTGCCGAATTCCAGTGAGCTGAAAAATGTAGTGCTGAAGGAGATGCACTATGTGCCATATGCAGGGCACCCAGGACATCAAAAAACAATTGCAGCAGTAAGAAGCCAATTTTTTTGGCCAGGAATGAAGTGTTGATTAAGGTTGGTTGTCATTCATGTCAACCTTTGAAGAAAGTCCGGTTGTAAAAAGGTTTGGGTAATGGACCCAAGTTTGTTTGATATACATATGACTCATTATTTTCTTGTCATGGTTGATACGAAGTACAAATGGATGAAATCCAAAGTGGTCCCCATATGGTGAAAGCCCTCACGGGAAGACGCTTTGTGGATTGAGTTATCCTGGAAGTATGGTAAGAGAACCCATGCTTAATTGTGGAATAATGGGATGAAGTTCAATGAAAATATCCTCAATGGATAGTTCTTGTCATGCCATTTCCAGTGGTATGTGGAACGTCACATAACTCCTCACGGTCAGAGATTTATGGCCATGTGAAGTTGGAGAACCCTCATGAGTCATCTAGAAGCCCCTAAAAGTCAAAGTTTTTGCAAAAGAAATTATTTAAATAATAAAGTTAATGGAGAACTCCCTAAAATAAGGAAAGCGGAATGCTAAATGAAAGTATAAATAAGAGGCAAGGCTCTCTCATTTAATCACACTTGAACACATTGAATATCTTTTGTTGTGTGAGGCTTATTGCAAGTACTCATTGATACATATGAAGTTGTGAAAGTCTAAGGTAGTATGAAGGGTTGATGGAGAAATTCTCAGAATTACAATGAATACTAAAAAAACCTATTTTCTAAGGCGTACGCGGGCTGACAGTGTATTAGGGTGCATACATATTGAGGCATATGCGGGCTGACAATGTATTAGGGTGTGTATGTATGTAGGCTGGAAGTGTATTAGGGTGTGCACATGTTGGTAAAGCCATGGAAACTTGAGAAGATGAAGATGCAAAGGTTCTAGATTCTGAGATCAAGCTCCCAGGAAGGTCTATAGTGCTCAGATACATCAGATCTATCCATTGGTTCAAAAGGTATGTCTTATTTCTATGAATAGTTGGATTTTGATGTATGCATGAGAAATGGTTATGGAGATGTGAGGATTCTCCCTAGAAAGACTAGTGGCTGCATGGGATATTATGTATAAGTCAGAACTACATAAATACAATGCTGGTATAATTTATTAATGATACATGTTAAGCCCTAATATTGGCTCATTACCACTTAATTGGGGCATATTAGATTAGTAATGTTATTTTATTTATGTCGGCTTTAGGCCATTAAAACCTCCTAGTCTCCTATATATACCAAGGAGACATTTTCATTTTGAATCA
>ML776846.1:748251-774125 GCA_009831015.1 Picea engelmannii | reverse complement strand
TCTCCTATATATACCAAGGAGACATTTTCATTTTGAATCATCTTGTACTTGAACATTTAAGTGGGGTAAAAGGAGGTTGCCCCCTCGAAGAGGCTTATTATCTGAAATTATCTATTTTTCAAGGCGTTGAGTACTTTTCTTGAATTTTTTCTATGCTATATTGATGTTTGGTTCTTAACAATACATCTCATTGGAGTTGTGGCACATCTTGTATTTCTTCGCATATGGCTAAGGGTTTTTATGGTACATGGTTGAGATCTTCTATTTGTGAAGTAGTTGATGTATTGAGAGGCTGAATACCAAAGAGGGTTTTATGTCTGGATCATGTGAGGGATATTATACTTGTTTATGATTACACACATTTATATGGCACATGCCTAGAGAGAGATATAGAGATTTTGGGTAAAGCAGATGCAAGCACAGGGTATAGATACAATCTAGATATAGTGACAGGTTACAGATCTATGTGAAATAAGTTACAAAGGGTCATAAGTTTTAAAAAGAAAGGAAACCCTAGTTTTCAAAAGGTATACACAGGCTGCATAATAGTTTGGTTGCGTACATACGCGGGTTTCATAACATATAGGGCACGTTCATAAGTGTGCTGCA
Source organism: Picea engelmannii (assembly GCA_009831015.1). Lineage (NCBI taxonomy): Eukaryota > Viridiplantae > Streptophyta > Pinopsida > Pinales > Pinaceae > Picea > Picea engelmannii. The sequence goes on along the minus strand of ML776846.1, from coordinate 773,516 downwards.
GTACTATAGGTCGCGTACCTATTGTATTTTTGTTGATACATATTTAGTTTAGGTACAAATTGATTACATGGCAGTTGTACAGGTTGGATGCAGGTCAGGGGTATAGGTTGATACAGTTGTACAATGGTATATCTCATAGTGATAGTGTGACAGTGGTTTCATCATTCAACTTCTACGTCAGGGCAATTGGATGGGGCAAGGATAGGTGGTTGTAGCCACCTTCCAGTTGTAGCCGGAGAACTTAGGGGGTTGTAGCCTCCTTTTGGTTGTAGCAAGAGAATTGGGGAGTTGGATCTTCCCTCATGTTGTAGCCTGAGAAACTAGGGGGTTGGAGCCTCCTTCCAATTGCAACTGGAATGCAAAGGAAGTTGGTGCTCCCAATGAATGTAATTCTTCAAGACATATAAGAAAACACATTCTGTGTTTTTTTTCCCGCTTTGGGTTTCCACGTAAAACACTGGTGTACTGTGTATGTGTATGATTGTTCATTTGTTCATTGCTTATTTACTCTGTAGTTATTGGATGATAATGCTACATTGATATAACACTTGGATTATATGGTTAAAAATGATTATATTGCTCTATTACTGATTCACCCCCTTTCTCAGTAATCCAACAATTGGTATCGGAGTAGGTTCCTTCAGAAATCAGTTTAACCACTGAAAGGTAGATCATGGAGAGAAACAACTTGTATACAAATGGAATACCACAATTTGATGAACATAAGTATGCATTTTGGAGCATAAGGATGAAGACATATATACATGCATAGGGATTTGAAATTTGACAATCAATTGTAGATGGATACACAGTACCAGCAATTCCGCCAACAAATGACAAAGAAGTGAAACTCGATCAGTATAATTCCAAAGCCACAAATTCACTTCTGAATGGTCTTGGTGAAACAATATTCACCAAAGTTGCACATTGTAAACCCGCTAAAGAGATTTGGGACAAACTTTGAAATATTTATGAAGGAGATTCAAAAGTCAAAGCAACAAAGCTTCAAACTTATAGAGGTCAATTTGAACAACTAAAGATGAAGGAAGATGAGAATATTGTAGCTTACTTCTTACGAGTTGATGAAACAGTAAATGCAATCATGGGATTGGGAGAAGAAATCAAGTAATTTGCAATTGTTCAAAAGGTACTAAGATCTCTTCCTATGAGATTTGACACTAAGATATCAACATTAGAAGAAAGAGTAGATCTAAAGTCAATAAGCATGGATGAACTACATGGAATATTCACAACATATGAAATGAGAAATGAATAAGAAAATCCAGATGTAAAATAAGCATCCTTCAAAGCATCCAAAAGATCAAAGCAAAAGGGAAAGCAACAAGAAAAATAACATAGCAACAACAATGATGTCTCGAAAGATGATGAAGAAGTGGCCAACTTTGTCAAAAGATTGAACAAGGGAACCGATGGTAGGTATAGAGGTAAGCTTCCTTTAATTTGTTTTAATTGTGATGGTATTTGTCATTTTGCTAACAAATGTCCTCATAAGAAAAAGAGAAATGATGAAGGTTACTCAAAAATCAAACAAACATATAAAGGCAAAAGAACCACAAATAAAGTTTTCAAGAAAATCTTATGCACCAAAGAAGACATCTCATCATCAGATGAAGATGAAGTCAATGACAGTGAGACAAAAATAGTTCTATTCATGGCAGTAGAATACTCTGATAAAGAAGACTCCAAAGAAGAATTTGAAGAAGATGAAAAAGAATATGAAGAAGTTGAAGACGAAATTGAAGAGGCAGAAGTTGACTACCAAGAGGAATTGTTGAGTGCCTTAGAAGTTATCAGAAGAGAAAAGAGGAAAAAAGAAGAAGCTACAAGAAGAACTAGACAAGAAAGAAGACACTCAGGAATTATAACAAATGATCACAAATTTGAAGGTTCAAATTGAAGAAGATAAAAGAATTGAAGAAGCACTGAAATAACAACTAGAAGGAAGAGACATGATCATTGAAAATTTGGAAGCAAATATTGTCACATTAAGAAAGGATCTTCAAAATAAAAATATGCAGAACAACTCAAAAGTTTTGAATGGCATTATCAGCGTCAAATTCCTAATGATGACAAGTCTGGACTTGGATAAAATAAGACAAAAAAGGGATCAAGATCCAAAAAAAAATAACAAGAAACATATCCAAAAAGCTATGCAGAAACAATCAAAGGGGATAGGAAGGTCTACAGAGAAAATTATAGGGACACTCCTCCACCGAGAAGATTCAGATTTCTGAATCAATGACCGACATAACATATAGGTTTCAGAAAGAAGAAGGATTCATAAGAGAACCTCCTTTCAGAAGATATTCAACTCCCACGTATCAAACTATCTTTTTTGGTTTATGTTATGCATGTAATAATTTTGGACATAAAGTTGTGAATTGCAGAGATAACAACATGAATATAAACAACTTTGAAAGTCATACACAAAAGGGTTATCCAAGAAGGCCTAGTGAAACACAGATAAGAAGTTACAACAGGTTTGAATTATTGAGAAATGAAGTGGAATGCTACAAGTGTAACAACTTTGGACACATGACCAAAGATTGTAGAATGACAATCCCTCTAGAGAACCACAACAGAACAACAAAAATCACAGACAAGAACCTCAAAAAAGGACATGGATAAGAAAGCAGAATCAATACAACAATGAAGAATGCACACTCCCTCTACAAGCTAAGCAGAAGAAATGTGGTTGGTATGTTGACAGTGGTTGTTCGAAACACATGACATGTGATAGAGACAAGTTTATTACATTAAGAAAGGAAAGAGATGGATCAGTGTCCTTCGGAAATGATGATTAAGCTAAAATCATTGGAAAAGGCACAGTCAGAATTTGGAACAAGAATACAAAGGCAGAAAATGTTCTACTATTAGAATATATGAAACATAATATTCTAAGTGTGAGTCAAATGTGTGACCAAGGTCATAAAGTTACTTTTGATTCACAAAAGTGCTATATAAAAAAAGAAGGTTCAATAAAATTGATTGCTACAACTGCGAGAACTTCAAGCAACATATATGTGTTAAGTGAAATTGGAAATGAAAAGTGCTATCTAGGAAAGGAAGATGAAAGTTGGCTATGGAAAAAAAGAATGGGTCACATACATTTTGATAACCTTGTCAAAGTCACCAAAAGTGAAGCAGTCAGAGAAATTGCCCAGATCACAAAACTAACCAACACTTTATGTAAACATTGTCAACAAGGAAAACAAACAAAGACCAGGTTCAAATCAAATGAATATTCAACGAAAAGACCGCTGGAAATTGTGCATACTGATCTAGTTGGACCAACTACAACAAAGGGTTTAAAATGTGAGAAATAATTTATGTTATTAGTTGATGATTATACACGAATGACTGTAGTTTTCTTTCTCAAGAATAAGTCAGAAGCTTTTGAAAATTTCAAGATCTACAAGGAAATGGTTGAAAACAAAATGGATTAAAAAATTGAATGCTTGAGATATGATAATGGAGGAGAGTTCACTTCAAAGTAATTTATGGACTACTGCAACAGTCATGGAATAGAAAGACAATTCTCCATTGCTAGGACACCTCAACAAAATGGAGTTGTTGAAAGAAAGAACATGATAGTACAGGAAATGGCTCGAACAATGCTAATGGATTCCAAATTGACAGATATTTTTTGGACACAGGCAATGCATACAACAATTCACATTCAAAACAGAGTAATGCTCGGAAACAACACTGGCAAAACTCCCTAGGAGCTATGAAAATGAAGACCAACAAATGTGAAGCAGTTCATAGTTTTTAGAAGCAAATACTACATCAAAAGAGAAGATGGAAGAATGAGAAAGTTTGACTCTCGTGTGGACAAAGGACTACTTGTTGGTTACTCAAGTACAAGGAAAGTATACAAGTGTTACAACCTGAGATTGAACAAATTTGTGGAAAGCATCAACGTAACAATTGATGAAATAGGTAGACAAGAATTAAAGGAAGAAGAAAATGATTCAATGGAACAACTTTATGAAGAAGAAACAAAAGATGAAAAAGAAGGGGAATATGAAGAGGATCCAGCATAAGCAGAAGAGAAAGTTCAACAAGTGACTCGAAAGACACCTAGCAGACGAGTACAGAAGAATCATCCTTCAGATCATATTATCGGAAACAAAGATGCAGAAGTTGAGACTAGAAGAAGAATGCGTTCACCAGAACAAAAACACCTAGCACTCTCATCTACGATTGAACCAACCTATTTTGAAGAGGGCAACAAGGATGAATTTTGGAATAAGGCCATGGATGAAGAATTGGATCAAATAGAGAAAAATGACACTTGGGAATTGGTTCCAAGACCAAAGGATAAGAATGTGATCGACACAAAGTGGGTATACAGGAATAAATTGAATGAATATGGACAGGTTACAAGGAACAAATCTAGATTGGTATGTAAAGGATATGCACAGGTTGAAGGAATCGACTTCGAATAGACATTTTCCCCAGTTGCCAGAATGGAAGCAATCTGATTGCTTTTAGCTTATGCATGCTCCATAAATATTGAAGTGTATCAGATGGATGTAAAATCATATTTTCTAAATGGGGAACCTGAAGAAGAAGTCTACATTGAATAACCAGAAGGATTTCAGTTGTCAGAGAACACAGATTATGTGTGTAAATTAAAGAAGGCCTTGTATGGTCTAAAACAAGATCCTAAAGCATGGTACTCTAGACTAGATAAATATTTATGACATACAGGGTTTAGAAAAGGAATTGAAAACAACAACCTCTACATCAAGGTAAGTCAAGATAGTATTTTATTAATTGAAGTTTAGGTTGATGATATTATTTTTGGTAGTGATGATGACGGGTTAAGCTAGAAATTTAAAAAGGATATGCATAATGAATTTGAAATGTCATTACTTGGAGAACTATCCTTCTTTCTGGGACTTCAGATACATCAAAGCAACCAAGGAATTTTTATTTCTCAAACCAAGTATATCAGAGAAATGCTAAAGAGGTTCATAATGGAAGATTGCAAACCAATTATCACTCCCATGCAAGCCAGTTGCAAGTTGAGCAAAGATGATGATTCAAAGTATATAGATCAGAGGAAATACATGTAAATGATTGGTAGCCTACTATATGTGACAAGATCTAGACCATATGTAATGCAGGTAGTTGGATAGGTGGCACGATTTCAAGCAACACCAAAGGAATCACATGTATTAGCAGTGAAGAGGATTTTTAGATACCTCAAAGGAACATAAGAGTTTGGATTATGGTATCCAAAAGGAAATGATCTATCACTTATTTCCTACACAGATGTAGATTAGGAAGGTTGTATTGATGACCGATGAAGCACCAATGGAGAAACATTCTACTTGGGTGAGTGTTTAGTATCATGGCTAAGCAAGAAGCAATCATCGATATCTTTATCTACAACCGAGGCAGAGTATATTGTAGCAACAACATGTTGTACACATGTTCTTTGGATGAAACAAACTCTGAGAGATATACAGGTTGAGTATGATGATCCCATTCCAATCTATTGTGATAATACAAGCACCATGAGTATCTCAAAGAATCCGGTGATGCACTCCAAGACGAATCACATTCCAATCAAGTATCACTTTCTACGGGAACAGGTTGCAGAAAAGAACATCAGAGTTGAGTATGTGGGCACAAAAGCACAAGTGGTAGACATCTTTACAAAACCACTTTCACGGGAAGCCTTTGAGTATCTTCGCCAGAGACTCAGAGTTATTTCTACTCCAAAATGAATTCTTTTGAATGCTTGTCTTATATGTCTTAGATGTACACGAGGAAGAACCATAAAGAGGAGAGTTCAGTTAGGGGAGTAGCTCCGGATGGAAAGATACCTTTGCCATTGATGACAAAGGGGGAGAGATTTATCAAATGCATATGACAGAGGCATGATTCCATGGGGAGCAATGGTCACATAGATGCAGAGGATAGAGGCATGGTTCCAGGGGGAGCATGAGTGATATGACTTCAGTATTGCATGACATGATTTTAGTATTTCATCAGAGTGTTTCCATCAATGCCAAAGGAGGAGATTGTTGTAAGGTTGGTTGTCCTTGATGTCAAGCTTTTAAGAAATTCTAGTAGCACAAAGGTTCGGGTAATGGACCCAATTTTGTTTGATGTAAAGATGACTCATTATTGTCTTATCATGGTTGATAAGAAGTACAAATGAATGAAATTCAAAGTGGTCCCCTTATGGTGAAATTTCTCACGGGAAGATGCTTTGCAGATTAAGTTATCCTAGAAGTATGGTTAGAGAACCCATGCTTAATTATGGAATAATGAGATGAAGGTCAATGAATTTTTCAGTGAAACTATCTGAGATGGATAGTGCTTGTCATGCCATTTCCAGTGGTATGTGGAACGTCACATAAATCCTCATGGTTAGAGAGTTATGGCCATGTGAAGTTGGAGAACCCTCCCGAGTCATCTAGAAGCCCCTAAAATCAAAGTGTTTGCAAAAGAAATTATTTAAATAATAAATTTAATGGAGAACTCCCTAAAATAAGGAAAGTGGAATGCTACATGAAAGTATAAATAAGAGGCAAGGCTCTCTCATTTGATCACACTTGAACACATTGAATATATTTTGTCATGTGAGGCTTATTGCAAGTACTCATTGATACATCTGAAGTTGTGAAAGTCTGAGGTAGTGTGAAGGGTTGACGATGAAATTATCAGAATTACAATGAATACTAAAAAACCCTATTTTCTGAGGCATATGCGGGCTGAAAGTGTATTAGGGTGCATACATACTGAGGCGTACACGTGCTGACAGTGTATTAGGGTGCGTACGTACGCAGGCTAGCAGTGTATTAGGGTGCATACATGTTGGTAAATCCATGAAAACTTGAGAAGATGAAGATGCAGAGGTTCTATATTCTGAGATCAAGCTCCCAGGAAGGTCTAAAGTGCTCATATACATCAGATCTATCCATTGGTTCAAAAGGTATGTCTTATTTCTATGAATAGTTGGATTTTGATGTATGCATGAGAAATGGCTATGGAGATGTGAGGATTCTCCCTAGAAAGACTAGTGGCTGCATGGCATCTTCTGTATAAGTAAGAACTATAGAAATGCAATGCTGGTATAATTTATCAATGATACATCTTGTTGGAGTTGTGGCACATCTTGTATTTCTTGGCATATGGCTAAGGGTTTTTATGGTACATGGTTGAGATATTCTATTTGTTAAGTAGTTGATGTATTGAGAGGCTGAATACTAGAGAGGGTTTGATGTCTGGATCATGTGAGGGATATTATACTTGTTTATGATTACACACATTTATATGGCACATGACTAGAGAGAGATATAGAGCTTTTGGGTAAAGCAGATGCAAGCACATGGTACATATATAGTCTGGATACAGTGACATGTTACAGATCTATGTGAAAGAAGTTACAGAGGGTCAGAAGTTTAGATAATCCAATAGACATAATATTTGTTGGGCTAGAATTGCTAAAAGAAATGGAAGTTCAGATGGCAAGGATTAAGCATAAATTGAAGGTTGGCCAGGATAGGCAGAAAATTTATGCAGACATGAACAAAGTTTTCATAGATTTTAAAGTGGGAGAACATGTGTTTTTGAAAGTAAAGGCAAAGAGAAGTTTTCTAATATGAGGAAGCTGACCGAATTTGGCAACAAGATATTGTGGTCCTTTTGAAATATTAGAAATAGGTCTAGTTGCATTGTAACACACCCACGATGGGGCGAAAATAAAAAAAATTTCGTCCTCCTTACATGAACAAATTCTCTCTCTCTACGGGTTCTAATTTGGACATTCAGGGAAGCAACCGACCTTCCGGTCAAGGATCTCTGATTCTGGAGCCAATCGACTCTCTGAGACATTGATGGTCTCGTTCTATAATTTAACACAGAACCTTTTGACTACCTAGTGAAGGGATAAGGGCACCCGTGATCTCTGTCTGTGTGCTTCTGAAATGTAGAATTTCAGGTACTAGATCCTTTTCCATTAACCCCCTCCTTCATATGACCTTGGGCTATGAATTCTTGGAAAATGTGTGATTGCGGGTGCGTCCAAGGGTGGTTTTAAACTAACCTGATTTTCACCCCAAAATTTACTACAAAGTGCCACATATGCCTTTGGAAATATCATGGTTTCAATTGTGACCCACTCAAGAAGAATCAAGACCCGAGAATGTTATGGGCCCACAATTCTTCCCGAACATCGATCTCTTGCTTTCAGCGATGATCCATGATCAATGAATGCTATCTATCCTCCTTTCATGTCTTTCACGTGCCTTCCCAGACCTCCTGATCCATCAACACATAGCTCCCTTCCCAATTTACGGTTATGATTATTTCCAACTCTCTGGCCTTCGGGATTTGAAACTCTCAAATTCTCGCTACCTCCTCAGTAGATATCTTTTGGAGCAGAACATCTGCTGACATGTAGTCTCCCTAATCAACGACTGTGCTCCCGCTTCGGGACTTTGGCCTCCCAAACCATATCAACAGTCCTATGACTCCCTTCTGGATCAGTGATCGAGATCTTCTCTGGGTCTTTTAACTTTTCCTCCTCCTCTTTCCTCTAGAGTTCTAGATCTAGCGCCACGTGTCCTCCTTCACATCGATGATTCTCGTCACTTCGGATTTTCGGACTTTGGAAATATCAAATCTCAACTCTCGCCTTCCTCCAATGAATTTTATCCAGAGTTAATAATATATTGACGGGTGTCTCCCCTTGGATCAATGTCTGCGATCCCTTCGTGTCTCTGGACTTTAGAATTCTCAAGTCTCAACTTTCATTCCCTTCGAAGTATGTGGATTTCTACCCCGTGTCCGCTTCAATCAAAAGGTTGAAACTTACTTCAGGTCTTTACTCGAAATCCATAGATTCACGCCACTTATCCTCTGTATCTGACAGTTCAGATCTACTTCGGACGATTTGACGGTCGACATTTACTTCGGGTCTTTACCCGGAATCCACAGATTCACGCTACCTTTCCTCTGGATCTGACAGTTCAGATCTACTTCGGAAGATCCGACGATCGACGTTTACTTCGGGTCTTTACCCAGAATCCACAGATTCACTACACATGTCCTATGGATATGACGGTTCAGGTCTACTTCAACTCTTCAACTCTTCGGCTCTTTGGCTCTTTGACACTTTGGAGCTTCGACGCTTTGGGACTTCGGTGCTTTGACATTTCGGGCTTCAGGAGTTTCAACTCTCAATCTAAAACTCTCAAAGTGATTTCTCTGAAGTCTACAATATGTTGTCATGTGTCCCTCTGGATATGATGGTTCATATCTCCTTCGGCTCTCCAAGACTCGGGGACCTCAAATCTCAAACCTTAATTTCACCTGAGGACAACAAATCTCTACCACGTGTCCCTTTCGATCCAACGATTGAGATTTACTTCGAGACTCCGGCTCTCTGGGCTTTGGGAGTTTCAACACTCAATCTGAAACTCTTGAAGTGATTTCTCCGGACTTACTGTCCTACTGACGCATGTCTCCCAATGATCAATGGCCAGGATTAACTTTGGGTCTTCGAAGATTCCGCTCTCTCCTTGACCACAAACTCTCGCTCAAGAGTTATAGATTTGGTGTCCCTTTCCCCCCCTTGGTGATGAATGGTCCCAATTCACTTATCTCGCAACCTATCTAACGACTGTTGTCTCTCCTCCTCCTGAGCTTCTGACTTACTCCGACTTAGAATATTTTCTAAGTGCTCGAAGGATTCAACCTTTTCTCCTCCTACAAGCCCGTCTCCTGGATTTTTTCTGCACTCTTGAAAGCACTATCTCTTCTGAGCTTGATCTCCTTGAAGATTTTTCCGTCCCAAACACTCCTTGCGTTTTAGGGATCACGTCAAATTTAGATTGCAGGTCAATGATGATCGACGGTTCATAGAAATTGTGGGGCCCCAACATGCGTGCTCTTTACCAGAGAGTTCGACCTCCACAATCTGGAAAGTGCTCGCTCGATTCTAGTCTAACTGGGATCGTTGATCATCTAGCCTGTCGAGATCAACGACAAGGGTGAATTGCAGGCCGTGAACTAGCGTGTCTGCTATTTTCACCTTCGCACTCCACAATGATTCCCCACCCTCAATCTCTATTCATAGATCGATGGTTCATAGCAATTGTGGGGTTCAACTTGACTATCATGCAATCTGACATCTCAGAGCCTCGAGCTCCAAGGTTCCTAGACCCATGTCACATGGATGTTGATATAAATCTTGGGCTATGATCCCTGTTCTTAGTCGGTTTTTTTGGTTAAGGAAATAGGCACAAGTTCAAAGTCTCCTCGACTACTGGTTTGAAGGGAGCACCTTCCCAACTCACAAAGATTTAATCTCTAAATCAAGGCAAAGTAACTTGTGAGGTTACAAAAATGGTAGCTATGCCCAGAGGCTTGCTCCAACTCCGAAATGATGATGTAAATTTCTGGGGAAAGCGCCTTCGAGTGATTAAACTGGGGTGTATGGAAAAATCAAGCAGAAATATAGGTTCTCAAGGGAACGAATGCGTACTCATAACTTAATTATTTAATACAGATAAATAACCCTTTATAGACATGTAAATACTCGCATGCATCGATTATTTTCAATTCAAAGCATAAGGCAAGAAAACACTTATCAGAACCATAGAGTGTGATGCAATTGCTGAAAGGGGTGCTCGTTTCCACCCAACCATAGGCTCAGTCACTCCCAATGGATTTATCACTGGCCACCCCCGAGCTTAAGACAAGATGCTTTGAGATTCAATATCTTACTTCCAGCTCAACGAAAGTTAGGGATGAAGGTTACTCTCCTTCTCCCAATACAGAAATAGATAAGGAAAATGGTTACTCTTCTTCTCCTGGTTCAATCTTTATTTTCTATGATCAAAACTCAATGTTCCTCTTTCAGTCCTTCCTCGAACCCGAGAGTTTTCGTGCTCGTCTCTGCATTTTTCCCGCGGGTCTTCCTTTGCCCACCACACTTCCTTTATTGCCTTCCTCAAAAAGATTGAGTGTGGTTTGAATTCCCAGTCCATGGTCAGGTATAGAAGCCTTACGGATGGGCGGTCTACCCCATCCCCTCATTAACTCTCGAGGAGGTCTTCCCACCTACCAGCCTGACTGTAATTCATTCCTGGGTTAGAGGGTTGTTCTGATCTGAGCAATTAATTCCCGCATGGTACTGGTTTGGTGGAGGTTAACGCAACCATTCTGGGTCCCCTCCACCACATTTCATAACATTCATGGTTTTCTCTTAGCACAACCCCTCTTTCAGCAGTCATGCAGCACATAACCATTTTCTATTAAAATAACATAATTTACATTCATCGACCTTTTGTACAAAGGTCCATCAAATCAAACATTCACACTTTTAGGTTTGCCATAGTTCCTTGGCCAATGTAGTTATATTTATAGACTGGGGGAAATAGGGTGTAACAATTCCCTCCCCCTTAAAGGAACATCGTCCTCGATGTTCTATTTGTCAACATGACATGTATGTATAGGAGTAAACAAAATCGGATATGCATGTCTCATGGCATCCTCCATTTCCCAGGTAGCCTAATCTGGGCCAAAGTGTTTCCACTACACCTTGATCTGTGCAATGGTTCGGTTCCTGAGTGAGGTTTCCTTCCTGTCTAATATGCATTGGGGTTTTGGCAGGAATTCTCCCTCCGACTCCACCTAGATCAGAGACCAGTCAATTATATGATTAGCATCATGTACATATTTCTTCAATAATGAAACATGAAAAACATTATGTGCCTTTACAGTGGGAGGAAGTGCTAGCCTATAGGCTACAGGTCCCACTTTATCTAAGACTTCAAAGGGTCCACAATATCGAGGTGCCAATTTGGCACATAATCCCATTCTCAGGGAACTCTTCTTGGGTCTAACTTTGAGATAAACATGGTCTCCGGTCTTGAACTCTCTAGGATTTCTCTTTCTGTCGACGTAAATTTTCTGTCTATCCTCAACAATCTTCAGATTTTGTCTTATTTGAACCACTTGTTGTTCCATTTCTTTCAACATGTCGGGTCCGATTGTAATTCTGTCCATTGGGTTACTCCAGCTGATTGGAATCTTTCATTGTCTACCATAGAGGGCTTCAAAAGGGCTCATCTTCAAGGATTCCCGATAACCGTTGTTGTAGGCAAACTCTACCAATGGTAGGTAGTCTTCCCACTTCTTAGGTTGATGCATTACATGCATCCTTAGCATGTCTTCTACTATTTGGTTCACTCTTTCTGTCTGTCCATCAATTTGAGGGTGATAAGCTGTGCTGAACAACAATTTTGTCTCAAAACCAACCATTAGGGATTTCCAAAATCTTGAAGTGAATTTGGTATCTCAATCAAATAAAATTTCCTTGCGCATGCCATGCAGTTTAAATATCTCCTTCATGAAGATGTTGGCAATATCTATGGCCTTGCAAGTTGATTTGACAAGAACGAAATGAGCAGACTTACTCAATGTTTCCACCACAACCATGATGGCATCATTTTTCTTGGTCGACTTTGGTAATCCGGTGATGAAGTCCATGGAGATGGTTTTCCATTTTGATTCTAGGATTGATAGGGGCTGTAACAATCCTGCTGGATGTCGGTGTTCTGCCTTAACTTGCTGGCATTCTAGGCACTTAGCTAAATAGTTATATATGTCTTTCTTCAATTCAGGCCAATAGAATTATTTCCTAGTGGCCGTGATCATTTTTTGATATCCTGGCTGACCGATATATGGTCTCTTATGTAGTTCATCCATTATGAACCTCTTCAAGTCGTCAGAGTTTGGAACATACAATCTATTTCTGTAAGTCAACAGGCCTTCTTCGAGCATTTGGTAGCCTTCATATTTTGGCCCTGTAGGCTCTTGCCTTAGGTATGAGGTCACGGTCTTGAAGAATGCATCGATTTCTTGTGCATTCCCGACTCTTTCCCTGACATCCGTTTCACAGGTGCTTACCACTGCTAGATGAATCGTTTTTATACTTCTACTAAGGGCATCGACCACCCTATTTTCCTTTCCTTTGATGTGTTTGATTTTGAAATCAAACTCACTAAGGAGAGACATCCACATAGCTTTCCCGACATGAAGTTTTGGTTGATCAAACAGGTGTCTCAATCCACAATGGTTTGTCATAAGCACAAATATCCTACCCAGGAGGTAGTGCCTCCACATTTTAAAAGCGTGTACTATGGTATCCAACTCTAGGTCATGGGTCACATAATTGATCTCATGCTCATTTAATTTCTTTACGCGTAGCAAATTACACGTCCCTCTTGCATAAGGACTCCTCTGAGTCCTTCCTTGTATGCATCTGTACATGTGAGGAAATCATTATTCGGGTCTACAATGTTTAACACAGGTGCATGGGTCAGGAGGTATTTCAGTTCCTGAAATCTTTCTTCACATTTTGATGTCCAAATGAATTTAATCCCCTTTTTCTGAAGGGTAGTGATTGGACATCTAATCTTGGAAAACCCTTTTATGAACCTTCTATAGTATCCTGCTAAGCCCATGAAGAATCTAATATCAGATACATCCTTCAGGGTAGGCCATTCCATAATAGATCTGATCTTCTCGGGGTCTACTGCCACCCCTTCCTTAGATATGACATGGCCTAAGTAATGGACTTGCTTATGAAAGAAATCGCACTTGCTAAACTTAGCGTAGAGATGATGCTCTCTTAGTACTTGAAGTATGAGTCTAAGATGTTCTTCATGCTCCTCCCTGTTCTTGGAGTAGATTAGGATATCATCAATGAAAACCAATACAAATTTGTCCAGGAATTTGCTGAGTACATTATTTATCAAGAACATAAAAGTGGAGGGGGCATTGGTTAACCCAAATGGAACCACCACGAATTCATAGTGACCATACCTCGTCCCGAAGGATGTTTTGTGGATGTCTTCATCCTTAATCCAGACTTGGTGGTATCCATACCTTAAGTCGATCTTCAAGAAGATGGAAGCACCTCCCAATTGGTTGAACATGTCATCGATTCTTGCTAAGGGGTACTTTTTCTTTATGGTTGTCTTATTGAGTTGTCTGTAATCTATGCACAATCAGAGTGTACCATCTTTCTTTTTCACAAACAATAAGGGTGCTCCCCGTGGAGATACACTGGGTTAGATGTATCCTTTGTCCATCATCTCCTTTAGATGTATCTTGAGCACACCCAAATCTGGCCTGCTCATTCTATATGGCGTTCTAGATGCTGGTACCGCTCTTGGTGTAAGTTCTATCGAGAAGTCGATATCCCTTCTTGAAGGTAGACCTGATACCTCTTCTGGAAACACGTCCTTGTATTCTCTTAATATGGGGTGATTCTCTAGGTTTGGTTTTTCATTCTCAACAGATTCCAGTACCTGTATGGCATATAAGGAACACCCCTTTCTGCAATAATTTTTCATTTGAAGGGATGATATTTGTCTCACTGAGACATGCTTCTGAATCCCTTGGAAGGTCATCTTTCTCCCTTCCTCATTTACACACTCTAAAGTTTTATGATAACAATCCAGTTTAGTTTTATAAGAATCCAACCAATCCATACCAATCAACAAGTCATAAGATCCCAGGGGAAGTATGTTAAGGGTCGCTCGGGTGGGCAATCCACCCATGATGAATTGACAGGCTGGTATGACCTCTACCACTTTTCTTGGCTAACATGTCTAATTGGTTTCAATTTACAATTATCAATAGTCTGAGGGGCCACATAAATCAAATTAGAACCCGAGTCAATTAAAATAGAAACTAGATGGTTGGCGATAATACCTTCTAGCTCCACTACTGAAGCTTGGTGGTCGGCTTGATTATTGTCCAAGGCTGCATAGATTCGTGGCATGATTCTAGCCACATCATTGACGGTGGTAGCTTCTTGGATATTGTAGACTCTCTTACTGTTCTATTGTTGGTGCGGGCAATCCCTCAATCTATGATCTTCTCCACAACCCCAATATTTTAAGGGTTCCTTCTTTTGGTTATTAGTCTTTCTTGGGGCTATCTTAATAGTTTTATTTCCACTTTGAGAGGGGAAATTTTTCTGATATACACTTCTAGTAGGAAGGCTCCTTCTAGAATATTTTCCATAGTTCTTGAATATTGGGGTTTAAAGCCCTTCTTCTGGAATCCTGAATTACTCCTCTTCTTCCAGTCCTCGTGAGGTCTTGTCTTATTCCCAAACTGTTCATAACAATACTCCGCCTTTCGAATAGTTTCTTCTAAGGTCTTTGGTTCGTCGAACTCAATTATGTCCCAGTAGGGTTGAGGTAACCCATTAATGAACCACTGCATTTTTACCTTTTCATCTTTTATGTAGGGTACATACCTCAGTAGTTCAAGGAATTTATTGACAAATTCATCTATGGTGAGCTGCCCCAGCTTGAGTTCATAGAATTCCTTAGTCTTTCCATCCATGTGTTTCTCTGACAGATACTGCTTCCTGAAGTATTTCTCAAACTGTTTCCATGACAATTCCTTCTCATGGACTCCTTTCACATTCCTAAGGTCTTCCCACCAAATGGAAGCCTTTTCATTCAGGTTAAAGATGGCTATTCGAGCCTTCAAGTTTTCAAAGTAGTCATGGACTCTGAAGTATTTCTTTAAACCAAGCAGCGAAACTTCAACCTCTTCTCCCTTCCTAATCTCTCCATCGAAAGAGGGTGGTTTGGCTTTCTTGAATTCTTTAGGATCATGATTTTTGGAACGCTTCTGCTTCTTTCCTTTCCTTTGAGAATGTGAGCTTGCTCTGCTACTAGAAGATCATTTAGATTTGCCAGCTTCCTTTCCAGAGGACTCTACTGATGAGTGTCCCCTGCCTCCAAGTTGGGACTTCTTCGATGGGCTTCTCCCAATGTGGTCACTTATGGAGTCATGTTTTCAAATCTCAGGTGGAGTTTGACTTCTCTTCTTATGTCATCGGTCCACATGACTGGTTGCAAGTTCATGCTGTATTTGCCTCTGTATGTCAGACAAGCTCTGTAGAAAGACTGCGTTAATTTCTGTTTGTTTTTCTTTCTCCTTTATCAATCTCTCGTTGTCAGCCTTGCAACTCTGTGATTCACACTTGAGGCTCCTTACAGTTTCAACTAGATCTGGAAGGGTTTCCACTGCACTCCTTTCGTCAGATTATTCATCTCTATTGTGGGAGCCATCCCCCACCTCATGACACGTCACCATCCTTTAGTCTTGAAGTTTTCCCTTGATTTAACGATTGCTCGAGTGTTGAAAAAAACACTTATTGTTAGCTAACAAACTATTAATTCATAAATAATACACGGTTCAATTTCTTAAATGCATAGACACAGTAGAAAGTTTTTATTATTTTCTTTAATAACATTTTTAACCAGACTTTTTAAGGAGGAGGTAAGGTAGAGTGTCACTCTTCTAAAAGTAATCCAAATAGAGTTTTTAAGCAACTCGTCCATGAGCCCAAGCAGGCCAAGTGTTGTAACCATGCCATGATACCAATTTGTAACACACCCACGATGGGGTGAAAATAAAAAAAATTTCTTCCTCCTTATAGGAACAAATCCTCTCTCTCTACGGGTTCTAATTTGGACAGTCAGGGAACTAGCCCGACCTTCTGGTCAAGGATCTCCGATTATGGAGCCAATCGAATCTCTGATACCTTGATGGTCTCGTTCTGTAATTAAACACATAACCTTTTGAATACCCGGTGCATGGCTAATGGTACCCGCGATCTCTGTCTGTGCACTTCTGAAATGTAGAATTTAAGGTACTAGCTCCTTTTCTGTTAACCCCCTCCTTCATATGACCCTGGGCTATGACCTCTTGGAAAATATGTGATTGCGGGCACACCCAAGGGTGGTTTTAAACCAACCCTCTTTTTCCCTTGCAATTTACTACAAAGTGCCACGTATGCCTTTGACAATACCGTGGTTTCAATTATGGCCCACTCAAGGAGAATTAATACCCGAGCATGTTCTAGGCCCACAATTCTTCCTGAGCATTGATCTCTTGCTTTCGACAATGATCCAAAATCAATGACTATTATCTATCCTCCTTTCCTATATTTCACGTGCCTTCCTATACCTCCCTATCCATCAACACGTAGCTCCCTTCCCAATCGACGATTACGATTGGTTCTGTCTCTCCCGCCTTTGGGAGTTTCAACTCTCAAATTCTCGCTACCTCCTCAGTAACTATCTTCTGAAGCAGAAGATCTGCTGACACGTAGTCTCCCTAATCAATGACTATGCTCCCACTTCAGGACTTTGGCCTTCTCAACCATATCAATGGTCCTACGACTCCCTTATCGATCAACGATCGAGATCTTCTCCGGGTCTTCAGACTTTTCCTCCTCCACTTTCCTCTGGAGTTCTATATCTGGCACCACGTGTCCTCCTTCACATTGACGACTATCTTCGCTTCGAATTTCTAGACTTCGAAAATCTCAAATCTCAACTCTCACCTTCCTCCAATGACTTTTATCCAGAGTTAATAATATACTGAAGTGTGTCTCCCGTTGGATCAACGACGGTAATCCCTTCGCGTCTCCGGACTTCAGAATTCTCAAGTCTCAACTTTCACTCCCTTCGAAGTATGCAGATTTCAGTCACGTGTCCACTTTAATTGGACCATTGAAGCTTACTTTGGGTGTTTACCCTAAATCCACAGATTCACGCCACATGTTCTCTTGATTTGATGATTTGGATCTACTTAGGACGATCCGACGGTCGACGTTTACTTTAGGTCTTTACAAAGAATCCATAGATTCACGCCACCTATCCTCTGGATTTGACGGTTCATATCTACTTCGAACAATTTGATGATCAACATTTACTTCGGGTCTTTACCCGGAATCCATAGATTCACGCCACTTTTCCTCTGGATTTGACGGTTTAGATCTACTTCGGACGATCCGACGATCGACGTTTACTTCGGGTCTTTACTTGGAATCCACAGATTCACATCACCTATCCTCTGGATCTGACGGTTCAGGTCTACTTCGGCCCTTCGACACTTTGACGCTTCAGCTCTTCGACACTTCGGTGCTTCGACACTTTGGTGCTTCAGCATTTCGGGCATCGGGAGTTTCAAATCTCAATCTGAAACTCTTGAAGTGATTTCTCTGAAGTCTATGATCTGTTGTCACGTGTCCCTCTAGATCTGACAATTCATATCTCCTTCATCTCTCTGGGACTTGGGGACCTCAAATCTCAAACCTTACTTTCACCCAAGGACAATGGATCTCTACCACGTGTCCCTTTCTATCCGATGGTTGAGATTTACTTCGGGACTTCGGCTCTCCAGGCTTCGGGAGTTTCAACTCTCAATCTGAAACTCTCAAAGTGATTTCTCTGGAGTTACTTTCCGGCTAGCGTGTGTCTCCCGACGATCAATGTCCAGGACTAACTTCAGGTCTTCGGCGATTCTGCTCTCTCCTTGACCACAAAATCTCGCTCAGGAGTTATAGATTTGGCATCACTTCCCCCCCCCCCCTTTGGTGATGAACGATCCCAATTCACTTCTTCTGTAGCCTATCTAACAACTGCTGTTGCTCCTCCTCCTAAGCTTTTGACTTACTCCAACTTAAAAGATTTTCTAAGTTCTCGAAGGATTCAACCTTTGCTCCTTCTACGGGCTCGTCTCTTGGATTTCGTCTACAATCCTAAAAGTGCTATCTCTTCTGAGCTTGATCTCCTTGAATATTTCACCATCCCACGTACTTCTTGCATTTCAGGGATCGCATCAAACTCAAATCATAGGTCAAAGATGATCGACGGTTCAAAGAAATTGTGGGGCCCCAACATGCGTGTTCTTTACCAAAGAGTTCGACCTCCACAATCTAGAAAGTTCTCACTCGATTCTAGTCTAACTAGGATCGTTGATCTTCCAACGCATCGAGATCAATGACAAGGGTGAATTACAGGCCGCGAACTAGCGCGTCCACTATTTTCACCTTCGCGCTCCACAATGATTCCCCACCCTCGATATCCGTTCATAGATCAATGGTTCATAGCAATTGCAGGGTTCAACTTGACTATCGTGCAATCTGACATCTCGGAGGCTCGAGCTCCAAGGTTCCTAGACCCAGGTCACATGGATCTTCATATAAATTTTGGGCTATGATCCCCGCTCTTAGTCGGGTTTTTTGGTTAAGGTCAGAGTCTCCCAGACTACTGGTCTAAAGGGAACACCTTCCCAACTCACAGAGCTTTAAGCTCTGAATCAAGGTAAAGTAACTTGTGAGGTTACCAAAATGGTAGCTATTCCCAGAGGCTTGCTCCGACTCCGGAATGGTGATGTAAATTCCTGGGGAAAACGCCTTCGAGTGATGAAACTGGGGCGTATGGAAAAATCAAGTAGAAATATAGGTTCTCAAGGGAATTAATGCATACTCATAATTTAATCATTTAATACAGATAAAGAACCCTTTATAGACATGTAAATACTCGCATGCATCCATTATTTACAATACAAAGCATAAGGCAAGAAAACACTTATCAGAACCATGGAGCGTGATGTGACTGCTGAAAGGGGTGATCGTTTCCACCCAACCATAGGCTGAGTCACTCCCAATGGATTTATTACTAGCCACCCCAAAGCTTAAGCCATGATGCTTTGAGATTCAATCTCTTACTTCCAACTCAACGAAAGTTAGGGACGAAGGTTAATCTCCTTCTCCTAATAAAAAAATAGATAAAGACGAAGGTTACTCTCCTTCTCTTGGTTCAATCTCTATTTTCTGTGATCATAACTCATTGTTCCTCTTTTAGTCCTTCCTCGGACCCGAGAGTTTTCACTCTCATCTCTACATTTTTCTCACAAGTCTTCCTCTGCCCATCACACTTCCTTTCTTGCCTTCCACAACAAGATTGTGTGTGGCTCGAATTCCCAGTCTGTGGTCAGGTCTGGAAGCCTTACGGATGGGCGGTCTACCCCATCCCCTCATTAACTCTTGAGGAGGTCTTCCCACCTACTAGCCCGACTATAATTCATTCTTGGGTCAGAGGGTTGTTCTGATCTAAGCAATTAATTCCAGCATGGTATTGGTTCGATGGAGGTTAACACAACCATTCCGGGTCCCCTCCACCACCTTTCATAGCGTTCATGGTTTTCTCTTAGCACATCTCCTCTTTTAGTATTCATGCATCACGCAACCATTTTCTATTAAAATAACATAATTTACATTCATTGACCTTTTGTACAAAGTCCCATCAAATCAAACATTCACACTTTTAGGTTTGTCATAGTTCCTTAGCCAATATAGTTATATTTACAGACTGGGGTAAACAAAGTGTTACATGCATACATGTTGGATTTTCCTACATCCATGAGAGTGCATAATGTATTTCATGTATCATTACTTAAAATGTACATACATGATGCTAATCATGTCATTGATTGGAATGTGATCCAGGTGGAGCACGAAGGGGATTTCAAGGTGGAACTAGTACATATCCTGGACTGAAAAGTCAAAGTGCTCAGGAACAAAGCCATAGGGATGGTAAAGGTTCAATGGACCTACTATGGTCCTAAATATTCTACATAGGAGCATGAAGAAAACATGCAGGCGAAATACCCACAAATGTTTGACAATTTTGAAGAAGACGGAATGCAAGACTTCGTTTTGACCAACTAGAGTTCCATAACCACATATTAGATTCTTGGCCAACTACGTTGGGGACCTTGATAAATGAATGACACATTCATTGGGTATCCCTGATAAATGAATGGTGCATTCCTTGGGTCGACAAGTTGAGAGGAACATGAGATTTTGGTTGGAGTTGTAGTTGGAGTTGTTAAATTGCAGAAGTTTTATTTCTAAGTACTGTGATGTAAATTTTCATATATGTATATCAACATAGAGTGCATCAAGGATGGTGCACAATTGTAGGGGAAGGGGAATGTTACATACCCATTATAATCCCCAGTTTGATTAATGGTTATGTAGATATAATATGTGGCTATGGCCAAGCGATGTAATATGAGAATTGTATTTCAATGTTTAATAATAAAAATGTGATGCCAACTACTAAGGGGGGCATGGACAAGAGATGGGGGATAAATTAATCCACAAGAGAGGGGATTATCTAGGATAATGACCAAGAGGGGTCCAAGGGGGGAATTATCCATGTTTATGGATTTAACCTGTTTTCCTAAATCTGCTATTGTACATGAACCTTTCGATGTCTGATTGAGGGTTCCCAAAGCCAATCATTGAATACATGTAAGAGGATGGGTGTGAGTGGTCACATCTTTCTGATTGAGTGTTTCCAAAGCCAATCACTAAATACATGTAAGAGGGTGGGTGTGAGTGGTCACATCCCGAAGTTATCGGGAACATGGGGGTTGAGTACAATTAGCTTGGAGAAGTAACAACAGTTCGAACAACTTGAGCAGTTAGTCAAGTTTGTGCATGGGAAGCGAACAGGGAAAAAAAATAGGGCTGGATGTTGATGCAGCCATGGAGGGAATATTATGGAGCATAACTGGAGCAAATTGCAGCTAGAGAACTGAAGAGCCCGGTTGTCAAGCCAGAAGAGTGAAATCCTGCATGAGTTGCACTAAAACAACAAGTGTTGTTGTTAGTTTGCTGATAGTTTTCTAGCAACAATTTCCCTTGAATTCCTAGCTGAGAGATTCCTAGTTGCCTGTGCCAGAGAGACCTTGATAAGCAAATGGCTCATTCCTTGGGTTAGCCTTGATAAACAGATGGTACATCCCTTGGGTTAGCCTTGATAAATGGATGGTACATCCCTTGGGTTAACCTTAATAAAATAATGGTGCATTCCTTGGGTTGGGCAGGTCAAGCGGAAGAGAGATGGTGTAAAAGTCGGGATAAATGTCGGAGAATATCAGTTGGGTTGAGAGATTTATGAGTTGTGAGTGGATTGTGAGAGACCACCCTCTTTTGTGGATTTCTAGCCTCATCTCGGGGGTGAATGGTTGTTAAGATTTGGAACAGTCAGTCTATGGTTGGGGGGAACGTTCATCCCAAGTAGCTGGTTGCACGATTCTTGTTTAAGATAAGTGTTTTATCTTGTACTGAGTTCTTTACATGTGTTATTGGTGTGCATGAACTTTGCATGAATGAGAATGACTTATATGATGTTGTAATGAACGATTTAGTTGTATGTCATGTTGATTATTAGCATGCTTTAGATGCATAAGTTTTATAGTTATTACCATAGCTAAATCTGTTATAAATTGTAGTTGTAGGCTATGGGAAAATGAATAACAACAAAATAATGAATTTAATTAGCAGAAGTTTTGTGTTATGTGTATTCCGCATGTATTGTTTCCTAGCTAGAGGCTAGGTACGTTACTAAAATGGTATCAGAGCCGATAAAGAAACAATTTTTGCATGACGTGGTCAACCATGGTGGTTGGGTACATTACATTCTTTACAATTCGGAGGCAACACAATCGTGGGTCACATTGTACGAACAAAAAAGGAGGAAATGGGATAGTGATAGGAAAGATTTTAGATGGTCGAATGGTAGAAGTATGCCTTATATTGGTCATTTAAAGGAAAATATGCCAATTATATGCCCCAATAGTTGGGTTGTTGACCAAGTTAGAGAGAAATACGGTGCATCCGATCGTTACCCGCATGCTGAAGAGGATGCACTAAACATAGGGATTGGGTGCAACAACTCGGTAATAATCTCTTTGTGTACAATTTTAACATCATAATGCACCTTTGAATTGTAACATCTATATTTTATATTTTATTGGTCAGCTTATTAGACACACGACACTATGATTTTTTCACTTTTTTGCAGGTGCATATGTTCCCATCTATGTGGGCATATGGATATCATTTTCACACAAAGGATGCCAATGATGGAAGGATGACACACGATTGTGGAGTGGAAGTTGAGTTTGACCAATCTAGTCGTGCTAGCCACCATGATCAAAACCTAAATAGGGGGATGTTAGGTTATCTTGGAAAGATACAATAGATCATTTGAGTGGACTTCTCTTCTTTCCAATGCGTTATTTTTAGGTGCAAGTGGCGGGACACCTTTTATCAGAATAATGTAAAGGAAGATTGTGATAATGGGATGACATGTATCAACTCTAGAAAGATGTGGCATGAAGCTAAGGAGCCTTATGTTTTCCCAAAACACTGCAACCAAGTGTTTTTTTACCCAGATGTGTTGGATAGGGATTGGTGGTTTGTATTAAGACACGACTCTAGATCAAAACATATTTTTGAGAACAACAATGTTATCATGCCAAGTGAGGAAGATAATGAGGGTGATGACAACAGAGAGTGATATGTACATGTTTTATTTCATCATTAATATCATTTTTTGTATTTTTTTGTTGTCTTTATTTCACTAATTATATTGTTTTTTATTCATCTTGTGACATAGGAAATGTTAAGTTAATTATAACAAATATTTAAACAATTTTAGTTGGTTAACAGTCAGTTTGATGCGTAATGTGTTTGTCTTTCAAATTATTTGTGATTGCATGGAACGATTGATTGAAATATAATTTTATATTGTTATTTGAACATATTTGTATGTCGTTGCATGTTTAATTATATCAAATTTAAGAATTTTTATCATGATAAAGTCGTAAGAATTATTATCATGTTCAAAAAGGCCTCAAGATGTTAAATGTTTGACCCTTTACCAACATGTTATAGAAGCATTGAGACCTAAAAAAGAGCATAGTAACAATGGTGTACTTAGAATTCTGATGTGTATAGAAGGTGACATTTATCCATTTATTAACAATCCTCTTACCCTTGGACACACTCAAACACTTGTATAAAGCACTTTTGTCAGTGATATGACTTTAACCTTATATCTCTTAGGGAAATAATTTTGATATTTGCATTGTAATTCTTTGCTTGAGCATTTGAGTTGTGAATATTTTAAACCATGCACGAGTTATTTAATTAATTTTTTTAATTATATATATATGTAACGACATATAATATTTTTATAGTTGGCAATATGTTTAGATATTGAATGGTAATATTTTAATTTACATAGTTTCTTATTTATCCTAATAATCTATGTTGATATTAGACGTAATAATATGGTTGATATGCAAGTTTAATAGTACAACCTTTTGATGATATGTTAACATGATGATTAAAAAACTGAGTTTATGTTCATGTATTTTGTAGATTTAAAAGCATGATATTTAACAAATAATGTGGTTTATAATTTAAAAATTAAATTTCTAACATGATTTTGTGATAATTTGGTTTTTAACTAAAGTGTTTGTTAGTTTACATACTTTTATCATTGCTTTTGGAAATATTTATAAAATTATGCCCCCAATGTTGAGTAAAACCACAATTAATGAAGTAATTTAAAATTTTATAACAATCAATTTACAAAATAATGACAAAAATAACAATAGGAAGATTAATTTGCATCCATAAAATTTTAGGGCCAATAGAATGCTTATCATTGGAGATCATAACTTTTTATAATAACAATTTTTAGTGTAGAAGAGTCTATTAAAAAAGAGTAATTGGTACAATGGAAAATGACATGTATTCATATGTAATTTGTTTTTTGAAAAATAATTTAGTGAGAATGAATATATATGAACTATCTATGCAATAGAAAAATGTTTATGGTAATTTTACAGTTATACTTTCAACCATATTGAACTTTGTAATCTATAAAAATATCTTTGCATATTTTATTTAAATTAAGTCTTTATGTTTGATATATAAAATTTTGATATAAGTTCACCAATACATAATCTATAAGAAAGATCTCATTTAATAAAAATAAACATCATGACGATAACCATCTAACAAACATAAACATCATCTAAAATACACATTTAAATTTGGTAACATCATCTAATTAATTATATATACCTCTAGCACATATGCATGTCATTAATTAGCTAGCACACAAATCTAATAATTTAACATGACATCATCATTGTGATCACATCTAACAAAACAAAAGCATTGTCTAACATCATCATCACACACATCTATGAAGCATCATTTAATGTAAACATATACCAATCACATTTAACAAACATATCTAAAATGACCTAAAAATGTACACATCAACATCAACATATAAATTAATTAAGTACATGATCATGATCAACAGGAAAAATGCACATCTAATGAACACTGTTATAACATACACATCTATCAAGCACATTTAACAAACATATATAACATGAACTAACAATATACACATCAACATATAAATTAAGTACATCAACATGAATAGAAAAAATTCACCATATATATATATATATATATATATATATATATATATATATATATATCATGAACA
>ML776846.1:614081-742999 GCA_009831015.1 Picea engelmannii | reverse complement strand
GCAATTCCGCTACTTCAAATGCAAGAATGCCCCCAATCTAATATAAAGCAAGAAATTAAATCTTTTTGTTTCAAAAATTTCACTAAAAGCAATAATGAACTTTCTTAAAACAATGAAACCCAAACTAAAATTTTTCTTTTAAAACGAACTATTCAGAAGAAATTTGATCTTTCCCTAAACAATTCTAAAGAAAACACACACTTTGTAATTGAAAGACACTCAAAGTAAGAGACTAATCCTTCAAAATCAAACAAAGCAAAAGTGGCTAAAAGCAACTCAAAGGATGTCAAGCAGACTGTAAACAGATCAATATAGGCTCCAAAAGCTCAATCCAGTTGATCAAAGCAAAAAATGGGTCATCAAAAGATGACCAAACCCAATCCAAAAATGTTCACAAACAAGTTCACAACCTAGCAATAGTGCAGTGCGAGAATTAGGTATACTCATAGGCTAGACATTGGTAGGGTGCGAGAAGTTCGCACCTAACTGAACAGTAGGGTGCGAACATCAATGATTCTCATAGGCCACTAAAGGGTACTGTGCGAGAATGCCTGTAAACAAGAAAATTTTGAAAAAAGGGCTAAATTTGAGTGAACTTTCAGATCCAAAGAGCCTGGATGGATCTCCCACAGACTCAGAGACCAGAAAACAAGCAATCAAAGCAAGGGAAACTAGAATAACTAGGAAACAATCCGTTCCCCAGTGGAGTCACCAATTTTGTTATTGGATAAATCCGTAAGTGCGGACACAAACCAATCTCCCTAGATCCACCTGGATCTAGAACAAAGCAAGACAAAACATGACTCTTTTCCTAGATTTTAACCATTGAATGAACTAGGAGGCAAGAAAAAGTTACATACCTTATAATCGCTTCCTATGGTCTTTGTTTCTCCCACTTCGCTCCAGTGCTCTCATGCAGCCAAGACCAAGACAACAAAAACCAACCAAGTGAAGAAAGCTCAATCTATTCAACAATCAATCTATGTATATGATCAAGGAATTATACAATAAAGTGGAAATAGCTTTATGGGAAAGAATCATACTACTGCATCATATTAAATGTGAAAGAGAGATTACAACCATGGCCTTGATGTCGTAAGGTCCCTTCCAACTGTCCTTCATTCCCCACACACTTCTTGCTCCAAGGATTCTTAAACCATAGATCTGATAGCTACTCACAATCTATCTTGACAAAGCAAATCTCAAAGCCACTCCAACCAAGCCAAAGCTAACAATCTCAAGAACCAACAAAAGATAACCCAAGCTCACAAAAGCTAACTTTCTCCATGAGAATTACTCTCCTTTTATAAGTTGAAGAGGATAAGGTGAGGAGGTTAGGATGATCCCACTAAATCATGAAAGAAAGTAAGATCCAAACCATTCGGATGCCACCTCACCATAGAAGTTTCTCCTTCTAGAAGATTCGAGAAAACACTCATTTTTCCCACGTGCAGGCATTCTCGCACCCTAGCTATAGAGCAACCTGCGAACACCTTGCACCCTAGCTATAGTGCAACCTACGAGAATGGGTCATTCTCGCACCTTGCCTATATAGCAACCTACGAACTTCCTTTTTTATAAGGTTTTTACATAGGAAAAAGAAACTTCTTTTCTCAGGAGAAGTTCTTCTCCCTTCTCTCTTTAGGAACTCAGGCCACTGACTCCTCTGAAGGAAAAAGATAGGTTTACATCATTAAAGATCATAGGGATGACGAAAATAATGTGTAACAATGAGCTGTACTGGAAGGGGAGTTGTGCCTATCATCGGGAGCCCTCCTCATTTCTAGTATCCTAGTAGCTCCGATGATATGGTGCATAAGAGGCATCATATCACGTGACATCTCCCTCCAAAGCTCCAAGAGCATAGGATATTCCCTATAAATCTATTTATACATACAACAATGGGCCTAAGAAGGGGTAAACCCACGGGTCGACATCCCTTTCCCATTACATTATCCCCCAAAACCCAAAAAGGGGTCTAGCTTCCACGATTTCCACTTCGCATTGCGCTTCATCTTTGACAAGATTTCGAAGTCCCCAAAACGGTCAAATATGACCAAGTGTTCCTCAAAACTTGGTCAGGGCCAAAAGACCCCCAAAACTCACCTGTGACTCATCCCGAGTCACTCAGGTTTGGGTAACTTTGCCTCAAAGGTCTCGAGCTTGGCTCGATCTACTTCGAATTGTCTCTGTCCTACTGCTTCTTACTTAGCAAATTCCTGAATAACCGCTTTGCTGATAGGTCCTTCCAGTTGTTGCTCGACTATAACAACTACTTGTTCTAGTAGTGTTCCTTGGCCTTCGATTTCTTCAAACAGTAGGTAGGCCGCCTCCTGGCTCGGATGGAGTTTCTGGGTGACTTCCATCACTCTGTTCTGTGTGGTAAGAACGAGTTGTTGGGAAGTGCACTGTTCCTGGGATCTCTTCATCCTCTCGATGGGTGACAGGAGCTTGAGATGCACCTGTACTATATCTGTGTGCTTCTTTTCTTCCTGGAGTTGGGACTCTAGTTTCTTCAACTCTGGGACTTCAGATAGTTGTTCATATATCTGCGCGCTTCTGCTACTTAGCTGTTTACATTAAGCAACAAGTGTTTTAATCCTCTCGACTGTTCTCTGAGCATTCAATTCTCGCTGGTCATGCACTTCTTGTGGAGTCTGTGGTATGGTCTGAAGCTCTAATTCCATGACCCTTTATTGAAGTTGCTGAATAACTTCAACTAGCTTCATCACTTGGCTCTCTATGGGATCTTTGACCTTTTTCTCTAAGCCGGTCATAGAGAGAAATGCTATGTTGACTGCTTCTTCAATTCCTATCTGCTTTGCGAGTAACTGCTCTTTCTCTTTTTGGATCTTCGCTCTGTCTTCTTCAAATTTTTCTTGGAGAGCATTCTTTTCTTGTTGCGTGGCTTGGCGTTGCTCAATAATTTCCTCCTGTTCTTTCTTTAGGGCCTGGGTGGCCTGCACTTTTTCTTCCTGAGCATGTCAAAGGCGTACTTCATCTGTATCATCAGTCTTGCGGGGCTGAACTGATTCATCTCCCACTTCTTTTGTTCCTTCTGGCAGAGGTGTAGTAGAGATTGCTCGGCTAGACTGGAGTGCTTGCTGTACTCCTTGGAGTGTGATCTCAATTTGGATATACATTTGTTCCTACTTCACCTCTTGCTTCTTTATGATTTCCTTTGAAGCATCATTGACCACTGCAACAATGAAGTCAAAGTCATCCAACGTGAGGTCAATTCGCATCTTGGTTACAGGGGTTCTTGGTTTCTTTCTGGAGGAAGATTTCAGAGGTGAGACCTTCCTTTTCTTTGATGAGTCTTATTCGTCCCTAGGTGGTGGTAATTCAACTTTCTGTTGTTCAGTTTCTGTACCTTCTTCATCATCACCTTCTTCATCTGGTGTAATGGAAGCCGTCCTTACAGATAGGCTGTCAACATCCATGACTTCTTCAATCTTCTTCATCGTCTTTTCTTTCTTTGTCTTACTGGGCCCAGGTGTATCCTGTGCAGTTCCGAGGTTGTCGATGTCAGACATTTCTGCGGGGTCTACTGAAACAAGGAGGTCCACCGACCATTCCTTGGTGATCTCTTCTAGGTCTTCTTCTGTCAGCTTACAATAGGGCTGAAGCTGTTCCTAGTGGTCATCAGTGCGTGGGTTTAGGTATATAAAGTGGTCGTCCGCGCTGAACTTTATCAGAGGTAGGAATATCTGTAAAGTGTTTGGGGTTATGCGAGATTCATTCCTTATGGCTGCTTTCAATTGGTTATAGTACGTGTGGAAAACAACATTTGATTTCCATTTATTGCTCATGTCGTTCGAGTACCATAATGTACTAAACTTCGTGGCTAATGGCTCAGAGGGGTCAAGGTCCGGGAAGGTTGCGCCTTCCGGTAGCTCCCATGCAACAAAAGCGATCAGTATCAAGAGCCAGCTAAAATGGAATTCATGCCCCTGATCCTGGGCTTCTCTGCAGTCAATCTCTAGTTGATTCACGAGGTACTTCACCCAGTTCATCTGTAGTCCCTCTACGCACTTTCCTGCGAGGTCAACTATAAAGAAAGATACTTGTGTTGGTATATTCTTGCATACCAACTTCCTTGCGATCAATTGGCATGCGAGGCGCACTGTGCCACTTTCAATAGAAGCTACCTTGTAGCCTCTCATGCCTTTCTCAACATCTCCATAGGCTTCTTTGATATTTTGTGCAAGAGCGTGGTCTGCAGTCTTTCTAGGATAGTACTCATCGGGATCAGGGCCCTGCATGCTAAGCCTGGTGATCCTATTGATTAGTGCCATATCAACAGTTATGCGACGATCTAACCATAGGTATTCTCCGTGGTAACTTGCTAGCAACAATTTTACACAAGCATTCACCTCCTGGTGTCTGCCGAAGTGCAGTATTTTCATAACATTGAGCAAAGTAGACTGCACGAGGTTCATCATCCATTGCTGAGGGATGAGCTTCGAATTATTTCCCTTAGTTCTTTTCAAGTACTTATATGGGGTGAGCATGCTGTAAACTTTACGGTCCCCCAGGTTGAAGTCGCAAAACTTCAACGCTATAACCTTGTCTTGATCTGCGTGGTAGGTGCGTACTCCTTTTGGTAGATATGCAGTGACTAGGGTGTATTCAAAGTCTCTAGGGACACTTTCCTTATTAATCTCACCGCTCATATGGGGTATGTAAGCTGATAGGATGGATGGCACTAATTTCGCGTTGGCTATGTCGTCCTTAAGCTTAGTTCTTCTCTCTGTGCTGGCTCGATATGTTCCTTCTCGACCAGTCGACGGGGAGGCTTGCACTCCTCTTGTCGATGATGCTTGGACTCCAGTGGAAATTCTTCTTTCTGAAATGACTCTCTTAGTCATTAAATCGAGAAGGACCTCTATGATATATTCCTCAAGTGCGGTGATCTCGTCGGACATACGCACTCGGGAAAGATATTCGGGGTCACGATGATCTCAAAATGTTGCACTAGGATGAACAATCTGCTTGCAATGATCACTGTAGACAATCACTAGTTTTGCGGCCTTCGACTTTTCATTTGGAAAAAGTGTTCTTTGGGCATGGCGCGACGAGCTAAATAGGAAATTATTCAACGGTCTGCTTGCAACGGGTATGAAGCTTTCATGAATGTTGATCCATTCGTTATGGAGTTGTCCAACGGTCTGGTGGTGATCCTTTAATGATTTTCTGTCCATTCGGGGCAGAAGTCGAATGGGTATATCAGTCCAACAGAACCATTTTTTGGCATAGGGGCATACCTAGGGTTCAACGCTACAACAACGCACCAAAAAAACCCTAACTACCGACCCTTTCGGCAACACCTGCGAAGTAGATGAAGTCTCACCCGAGGTAGAGGCAGGGGTGGTTACAAGACTTAGGTGTTTGCAACCTTAGTTGGGACACATATCTATGATTATAACACTTAGAAATCACTTAGTATAGATTATTCATCAATATTCAACCCTTATGATACTTCACAGATAACCCAAAGCATCGCAGTATGTACTTAGATCTAAGATAATTCAACACTTAGCCACAACAAGATAGATTAGATTCGACAGATCAAGCCCTAAGAATCTTACATACCAGATCTAACATTCATTCATATCTCATAAGCACAAAGCATAATAGATCTATCTAAACACATCAAAGAACTTAGAAAAGGAAGATACAAACACATCAGGTCGAGGCACAGAGCACAATACATAGATTTACCGTGGTTCACCCCCACCCTTGGGCTACGTCCACAAAGTATTCTTCTTTATTAGCTTCAGTTAATTAGGTTATAGCACACAGCCATCCAAATCCCTCTTCGCATAGGACAAAAGATGCACAGCTCGCTAGATCCTTCTTCCTTGCACTAAAAACACAGAGCCTTCTACAATATCCTGCACTTAGTCTCTTACAGTATGCACAAAGAATTTACAATCATTACCAACACTTAACACAACTCGCAACTCTTTGATCACATAGATCACACTCTACTACTCTTCTCCCCTTCCCTTCTTTCACTTACTTCGCCTATACATCTATTTATACATACAACAGTGGGCCTATGCGTGGGTAAACCCATGGGCCGACATCCCTTTCCCATTACATTATCCCCCAAAACCCAAAAATGGGTCTAGCTTCCATGATTTCCGCTTCGCGTTGCGCTCCATCTTTGACAAGTCGTTGAAGTCCCAAAAACGGTGAAATATGACCAAGTGTTCCTCAAAATTTGGTCAGGGCCAACAAAATGGCAGACCATATAATACATCATGGCTTCTGTACCAAAGAATCAACATAATACAAAAGAGGGAAACTAATGTGCTTCCCATCACTGGTAAAGTGTGCTATGTTCATCACTAATAGTGAGAGGCACCTAATCTCCTCTGCACCGAAAGAAGCAATCCATAGTTGTCCACCAGACACCTAAAAATCAGCTGGGGAAAGTACATCAACCCCAATATATCTTTGAGAGTACATGAGCTGATTCTCTGCTGCAACACCTACTGGGACATCTGGGAGTTGGGGAAAATCCTCCCCTCTTCTAGATAACCTAGTGATAAAATAAATATCCTCCTCAGTGGGATGGTACCACTGATCATGATCCACATGGAAATCCTGTCGATGGACCGCCCATCGATGGATCAGATGCTCCAACAACTTGGAGTGCCCCTTCAGAGATTTAGCCTCCTCATAGTACTTAAGGAGGCCTACATTCCTCAAGAGAACATGAGTCGTTGCAGTAATAAGGCGAGGGTACAAATCCCTCTCCCTCTCCCTCGCCTCCCATTCCCATACAACATTGTACAGGTCCACCCTATACTGCTGCTGCTTCTCTCTCCACTCATGTCTCTGCATGATTAAAATATGAAATACATCACCCTCACTCATACATAAAACATAAAAAAAATCTACTAAATGAGAAATTTATTTATAAATACAAAAAAATAACTTCCTTCAATAAATAAATAAAT
Source organism: Picea engelmannii (assembly GCA_009831015.1). Taxonomy (NCBI): domain Eukaryota; kingdom Viridiplantae; phylum Streptophyta; class Pinopsida; order Pinales; family Pinaceae; genus Picea; species Picea engelmannii. Next base: position 736,028 of record ML776846.1, on the reverse strand, counting down.
TTCATAACTGGTGTGCCCAAAAAACAATCAAGCACCGCTTTCTTTGCGTACATAACTTATGAGCACCGACCATGGTGCTCCCATGTAAACTAACACACCATATAAAATTTGTTATATTATGTTATGCGATGCGTTGTATAACCTTACCGCACCGATGCATTCAGGTAAACCCACACATCGATGTGTTACGATTATCCTACGAACCACTTAAAATAAAAACAAATTAAAATCCCGGCACACTGTAAAACAATTTTTTTAAAATTAGTTAAGGCAATGCGTATATGTTCCTCATATGCACCAGTGCGTTTAAGTAACATAGACGCACCACCCCACTATTTTTTTAAAATTGATGAGTACAGAACTTTGCAATTTTTGATCTAATTATTTTGGGTGGTGCGTTCAAGTCATTTGGCTCGCACCGCTAGTGGTGCACCCAAAGAATTTACAGGGCACATTGCGAAAAAATGCCAATCTTTTTTATGACGGTGCGTTTGTAAACATGAAAGCACTGATGTGCACGCTTACTAACACATCACATAAAATAATATATCTGATTCGCGCGATGCATCATGTACCATAATGGATCTATGTGTTAGAGGTACTTCGACGCACCACCAAATAACTATATAATTTTACGTGGTGCGTTCCTATTTACCTACGCACCGCCGATGAATTTAACATTATGTTTTGGTGCGCCCTATAAATTTACAGCTAGCACTGGCCGCAACACGAGTCAAACGTCTTGAATGCGCATCGCATTTTTTTTTTTTGTTAAACAGTGAAAAATTAACTCAATTTTGAATTTTAATCCGCCGAAAACTTAAGTTATAAAGAAACAAAGATATTACCTGGGCATTTTTTTGTCAGGGATGTATGGTTGTCTTGTAGTAAAAAAAACCAAATTTGCCCATCGTTTGGCAAAATTTGAAATCCATGCATAGAGCAACAAATGAAAGGAAGGCAATCAAGGGAAGCACTGATGGCAGGGCGCTTCAGAGAGGCAAAAGTTGCACCGATGATTTTGAGCTCCACAACACTGAAAATGGTAAAAATGAATTTTAGGGCCGATAATTTTTGTTTTATTAAACCATGTTTCGGTGCTAAAATATTTACGTAATGCATCAGATAATATTTTTTACAAAAAGCCCAAACACTGTGCACCATTTTAGAGCACAGGTGCGCATCGATGTGTCAAGTTACTATGGGGTGTAACACGTATACATTTTTTGAAAAATATCCTACAATGGTGCGTAATTTTTTTATTTAACCCTGTCACGGTGCGATCGATTATCCGACGCACCGATGTGTCCGATTTTACATAGGGCACCAGTTACTTTAAAAAAACATAACTCTAACATGGTGCTCCCTTTAGAGAAATGATGCGTCAATATACTACAAAGCGCACCAACGTACATATTTTAAAATAATCCTACAATGGTGCATAAATGTTTTATTTAACCATGTCATGGTGTGCTCTATTATTAGAGGCACCGATGCATCTGGTTTTAACAAGTGCACTGGATTATATTTTTTTAAAAATAACCCTATCACGGTTCATTGGTTTAGAGCACGTGTGTTGACCGATGCGTCAATATACCATAGAGCACACCAGAGTATATTTTTTAAAGTAATCCTACGATGGTGCACATTTTTTATTTATTTAATCATGTCACGGTGTGGTTATTAATGCAATGCCTCAGTGTGTTGGAGTGTTATAGACACACCGATGCAATTTCTTTTAAATATACACACCGTTATGCTTTAAAATTTATCGAAATTTTTATTTTACAGTAATATAGATTAGAATTTTTCTAGACTCAGCATGCTGTAGACTCAAGTATTTTGTGAACTCACAACTATATTATAAACGATCAATGATTATGGTTTAGGATTTTGAGAGATGGTTATGATCATCGATGACGAGATTAAGGTTATGATCATTGACGATGAGATCACGCAGATTATGATCATTGACAGTGAGATCACGTAGGTGATGATAATTGATGGAGAGATCACAATTTATGATCATTGATGACGAGATCGCACAAGTTATGATCATTGTCAATGATATTATGTAGGTTATGATCATTGACGATCATGCAAACTGATAATGATCATTGACGACGAGATCACACAAGGTTATAATCATTGACGATTATGATGGCGATCTGGAAAGGGCGATCCAGATGGTAGTAGGTACCCATGGAGCAAGATTCCCATCGTGGACATCATGGTCATAAGAACTAAAATTGTCATCATAATCACACACAATTGTGAATTAGTAACTAACACAAATTATAATTTTGCTAGAAAACCTGTTAGTGGGGATTTCACCAAATAATTGAGTCTACAACATGCTTTAGATGATTATAGATTAGAATTTTGAGAGACTACCCATACTCCAGAATCAAGTCTTTACAGTTGAAATGCCTATACTTAAGACTCAAGTCTTTACAAATGGAATTCCTATACTTTAGACTCAAGTATTTACAGCTGAAATGAAGACAGAAAAATTCACATAAATGCCCAAGAAACAAATCCCTCTCCCTCGCCTTCCAATCCCGTACAACATTGTACAGGTCAATCCTCTGCTCCTACTTCTCTCTTGACTGACATCTCTGCATGATTAAGAATAAGGCTGGTATTTTTTTTTTAATTAACCCTTTTACGGTGCGCTAAATAATTATTCGCATTGGTGCATCTTTATTTACGTAGCGCACCAGAGTATTTTTTTCAAAAAACTTACCACAGTGCACCATTGTTTGGGAGCAACCATCCACACCATTTCAATTGTTTAAGTAGCGCATCGTTGTATATAATTTTTTTAAAAATAACACTGCCACAATGCACAATTTTTAAGAGCAACTGTGCGCCTCGGTGCGTCATTATTTCTGTAGCGCACTGGAGTTTTTTTTTGGTTTGAAATAACCCTACTATGGTGTGTTATTTTTGTGGTCATCGATGCGTCAATTGTATAAAACACACCGGTGCGTTATATATTTATAAATGCATAGTACAAAAACATCTGCTAAAACCTCCGCCTGCTCGCCTCCGCTAGTATCCTCCGCTATAAATATTTTTTGGGGCTATTTTAATAGGGGCATCCACAAAAACCTCCGCTAGAGGGTCTTTTCCTTTTAGTGCTTGTGATATAATGTCTTGGAATGAGATTGGCATATTGTAGGAAGGCACTCTACAATATGGCCTAAGGTTGGGAGGAAAGGCGTCCTTTCTCAGTCAGTTGGTTGTGAACATTTCCCCTGAATAGATAAGTATCTAATGTGATATGTTGATGTGTGTTAATGATTTAAACATGTATTCATTTGATTAAATGAGAAATTTGAATGCTTGTAAATAATGAGTTAAATTCCTGAGTAAAATGGACTGTACTAGCAGTGGTAATTGCTTAATTTTTATAGTCATGAAATTGAATAAGTAGGGGTAGTTTGTATCCCTGGGGACCTTGCAACTTGAGAGGAAATTTTGCAGGATATGGACAAAATCTTCATTTTGAAGATGCAAGATAGGCCTTAGAGTCTGGGGAGTACCTTTATGGGTATTAAAACCTCAAGACCCGAGAATATTACTTGTTTTAAGTGGAAATATTGCAAGATATGCAAGGGCTATACCTTCAATGAAGAAAGAATGTCTTAGATGGTCTGAGAGTGGTTTTTCGACTCTCGAAGACTTGTTAAAAGACTTGAATAATTCCCTGAAATTGGCTAAGTCCCATTTTCAGACCGTTAGTCAGTAGAAATCCCTGTATTGATATGGGGGAAAATCTCAGCCATCAATTTGATATGGCGAATGGATCTCACCCATATGTTAATGGGCGAGTTCATCGAAAGCCTCAAACAATGGAGTAGAGAGAGAGAGAGAGAGAGAGAGAGAGAGAGAGTCAACGATGGCCGTAAATGTGTTCATGGAAGATCAAGACTGTTCGTTGGGAAGTTGAGTCGAGGAAATGGTCAAGAGTTGGAGTGAGGAGCTCCGATGAGGACGAGATATTGACAATGACGATGAAAGATCGAGGACTAACAAGAGTCATCGATCGATGTAAGTGTGAGATTAAATCTTAACCATATATCATCATGGGGTCTTCCTATTTCAGGCAAGAAGGGAGAGTGACATCATGATGATGAGGATGCCATCAAGGTAGCCAACATGTTCTGAAGAGGGCACGTGTTGACTGTTGATGGGTCAATGGGACTAGAGTTTCTCCATTAGGTGTGGAGGCCTTTGGGTCTTCATCGTAAACCTTGTCTATTAGATCAATAGGCTGAAAAATCTCAGTCGTTAATGGGAGGAAGTCAAGCACAGTCCCAAAGTGTGGGAAGGAGCATGTGGTCGACAACGATGAAACCTCAAGATTGGCCGAGAAACATTTATCATTGAGTGGGAAAGATGAGATATCATCCATAGATTTGCTGTAGGACCCGCTGGTTCACTTATAGAAAAAGGTTGATAAGTGGAATTTAATGGTTGTGTAAGTTAGAGGTTCTGAGGCAATCAAAACTATTGATTTTCAAGGTCTGAAGACCATCGGATCTGGGAGATCACCTGATGGATTTTGTCATAGGAACCATTGGTTGGGGTAACTCCATACTCCTGAGGAGTATAACCATGACGACGACAAAGATAGGCCCAAGTGATTGGAGCTGTTGATTTGGAAAGTTGAATGGACCATATGGTAGGAGCCACATCATATTTCAAGTTAGTTCCATGTCCGATGACATGAGTGGTAGGGAGCCATGTGGCAATTAGGTGGTTTATCCACTAGAAGCAAACAAACTTATGGAGGCTAAAATTTTGATCCCAAGCTCAAAATCAGGCATGGTTACATTCATTGGAAATCTCTTAGCAAGTAGAATCCATTTATGAGATTGAAGTCGAGAGATGGACAAATTGATGGATGAGGAATTTTTAACATCCCACTAGCCTATGGGAGTAGGGGGTCGATTGTGTTACAAAGTGGTATCAGAGCAGATTTCATACTCTAGGCTTGAATGGGTCACCGAGGCCGCTTGAAATTGTTTTAGAAATATTTTAACGTTGCATGGTATGCATGTTTTAAAATGTTGATATAATGGATAATAATAATTATTGTTTCATCACGTAGGACGTATCGAAAGGGAGACAAAGGTGAATGGTGAAACACAACATGGAAGACACATCACATTTAAAATATGAGGAATATGATGGCTGGAGGTACATAGAAACCCTTCCAAATTTGATGGCCACTGTTAGAAGCCTAAAGGTAGATAATGAGAAGCTTATGAGAGCCCAGGTTGAATAAGAAAAATTGAATGCAGTGCTACTGTAGAGCTTGTTTGAAATCCAGAAGCATCTACAACAAGGTCCTAGTAATGTAGATTTACAATAATAAGAGAATTTGAAAACCCCTTCAGATGTCCAAAAGCATGGATTGTCTCACAATGATGTGGGAAATATCTAGTGGAAGATTTTTCATAGAGTCATATAGCAGGAAGACTACTTCGGTAGAGTTGTCTAGTAGTGGCACATAGTCAAGTATCGATAAGAAGAAGAAGAAGAAGAAGAAGAAGAATATAAGGAATTCTCATATCTCCTTAACCAAATAATTCAGGAATTCTAAGTCACCTACCTTTGACAAAGAAATTAAGAAAGGAGAAGAGGCTAAGGCATGGCTATTTGGTTTGACAAAGTATTTTCGGGTGCACAATTACTCCGAGAATACCAAGGCAAGGATTTCCATTTTTAATTCGAATGGAGGAGCTTCCATTTGGTGGGAAGATCTCAAGGAGATCAAAAGATTGAAGGAAAGCAAAATGACTTGGAAGCAGTTTGAGAAATACTTTCAAAAGACACACCCATCAGAGATGTATTATGATGATAAAATTGAGGAATTCCATGAGAATAAGTTGGGTCAACTTACCATGGTTGCTTACACTAAACGATTCATGGAGATCTTAAGGTATGTTCCTTACCTCAAGGATGAGAAAGCAAGAGTACAATGTTTTCTTAGTGGATTACTATAGTCCTACCGGGGATATAATTGAGTTTGATAAGATGAATACATTGGAGGATACTATAAGGAAGGCCAAGTGTCTTACAACCAGTCTAAGCATAAGCAAGAGCCTTCAAAGGAGTGGAAAAGGAAGGTTATAAGTGGATTCCATAAAAAAAATGATTTAGTTCATTTCCATACAAGAATTCAAAGAAGGGTGCATAGTTTGGTCAGCCAAGTAGGAGTGTACACCAACATAATTTCCCATATCAAAGTGGAAATGAAACGATAGAGAAAGAAAGAGAAAGAGCATAGGATATTAAGTAAGGACCTTTGCAATGCCGGGGATGTGGAGAACCACAACTATTGAGGGATTGTACTTATAGGCAACATGATAGAAAGAAATTTTATCATGTGTGGGAAGCAACCACATTCAGTGATGTGGTCAGAAGTGTGCCAAGGATATATGAAGCTATGGAGAATCAACAAGAAGACCACCAAGCTTTTGTGGTGGAGCTAGAAGGTATAACTTCCAAGCAACCTGTTTCTATTTTAGTTGACCTTGGCTCTAATATTAGTTATATTTCACCACAAGTTGTTGAAGCATGTGCCTTACAAAGGAGGAAACATGCAAAAACATGGTTAGTTCAATTAGCCACATGAACTAAGAGAAAAGTGGTTGAGTTCATAAAATCCTGTCCATTTGAGACAAGTGAGTTGAGTATGCAAGCAACCTTGAATATCCTACCCCTAGGATTGTATGATGTACTACTAGGCATGGATTGGTTAGTTTCCCACGAGGCAAAGCTGAACTGTTATGAGAAAACTTTAGAATATGAATATGAGGAAGGTAATGCAATAATTTTGCAAGGCAGTCAGAATCCAGTTTCAGTAAGACAAATATTAACATTGCAACTTAAGAAGTTTAGTCGAAAATGGTGTGCTTTGTATGATATACAAGTGCTTAACTCAACATAAGGCAGGGAGTTGAAGGCTGGAGATCACCCTGTGTTGTGGGAGTTTAAGGACATATTTCCAGAAGAGGTTCCTGGACTACCTCCAATGAGAGATCTTTATTTTTCAATAGATCTTGTATCTGAAGCAGCACCCACATCAAAAGTGCCTTATAGAATGATTACACCAGGATTGGTAAAGATGAAGGTACAACCGAAGGAAATGTTGGATAAAGGTTACATCAGGCTGAGTGTATATCCATGGGGAGCACCAACCTTGTTTGTGAAGAAGAAAGATGGTACCTTGAGACTATGCATTGAATATAGGCAGTTGAATAAGATGACCATCAAGAACAAGTATCCTTTTCCTAGGATTGATGATCTTTTTTATCAGCTTAGAGGAGCTGCAATCTTTTCAAATATTGACTTAAGTTCAAGATATCACCAAGTTAGGATTAAGGACGAGGACATCGACAAGACATCCTTTTGAACAAGGTACATGAACTATGAGTTTGTAGTGGTTCCATTTGGGCTTACAAATGAACCAACCACATTCATGTGTTTGATGAATAATAGGATCAACAAATATTTAGACAAGTTTGTCGTAGTATTTGTGGATGACATCTTGGTTTATTCCAAGACTAAAGAAGAGCATGAAGAACATCTCAGGATAGTGTTGCAGGTGTTGAGAGAGCACCAACTATATGCTAAGTTCAGTAAGTGTGATTTCTTCCAAAATAAAATACATTATTTAGGCCACATAATCTCAACAGAAGGAGTGCAGTAGATCCCCAAAAAATTAAGGCAATCATGGATTGGCCTTCCCCTAGAAATGTAACTAAAGTGATATCTTTCATGGGATTGGATGGCTATTATAGGTCATAAAGGTATTTTCCAAGATCAGTAACCCCATTACCTCATTTCAAAGAAAGGGGAAGAAATTTGTATGGTCACAAGAATGCGAGGCTAGCTTCCAACAACTGGAACATCTTTTGACTAACACCCTTGGAATATTGCATACCATGAAAAGGATCTTTTGGTTTGCACTGATGCTTGCAAGGAAGGACTAGGAGGAGTCCTTATGCAAGACAAACAAGTGATTTTTTATGGATCACGAAAATTGAATGAGCATGAACAAAAGTATGTCACTCACGATCTGGATCTTCTAGCGATTGTACATGCACTAAAGATGTGGAGACATTATTTTCTAGGAAGAAGGTTTTTTTTAATGATGGACCACTGTGGTATGAAGTACCTATTTGATCAACCAAGGTTGAAGTCTATACAGGCTAGGTGGATGGCGCTAATCAACAAGTTTGAATTTGAAATCAAATAGATTAAAGGAAAGGAAAACAAATTGACAGATGCACTCAGTTGGAGTGTATAGGCTATACACTTGGAAGTAGCAAGTGTGGGAGAGTTTGACATCAAGAAGAGGATTAAAACCCTCGTGCAAGAAGACGAGTTCTTCAATCAAGTAAGAGAAGGGTTACAACAAGAACCCAAGAAGAGAAAACATGAAGGATATCAACTTGAGGATGATAGTCTATTGTTGTATAAAAACATGCTATATGTGCCTAATTCAACATATTTAAGATATCTGGTTATGGATGATTTCCACTAGAGACCTTATGTAGGTCACCCTGGATATCAAAAGATGGTAACAATAGTAAGGCAATTGTATTATTGGCCCGGAAAGAAGTAAGACATTGTCGAGTACATTTCTAAATGTTTAGAGTGAAAACAAGTGAAAGTTGAGAACATACATCCTGCAGGTCTATTGCAACCTATGCCTATTCCAGAGTGGAAATGGGAAACACTTTCCATGGATTTTATTACTGGTCTACCAAATACAATAAAGCAACATGATGCAATCATGGTTGTAGTGGATAAGCTAAGAAAGACAACTCATTTTATTCATAATAAGTCTACTTTTAAGGCCATAAACACCAAGGATAGTGTTTCTTTAAGGGGGAGGGAAATATAACACCCTGTTTTCCCCGATGACTGTAATTATGCTTAAGACTTCATATTATTATGTTTATGAAGCTTGCAATCATGTTCTGATTAATGAAAACACTAGACAACTAACTGAGAAGGGAAGAGCCTTGAGATTACTAGCCATGATAATACATGTGGAATTGATGGAGTGGGTTGGTGAGGTGGAGCTAAGATGTTTCAATGAATAAAATAGGAAGCTTTCTTAGTAAACTAGATTATGCTCGCAAACATGAACTCACACTACCAGCGTACCCAGATCAGTAAGAAACCACATGATCAATTATGGAGGTCAGATCAGTGGTTGAGGTAGTTAATAACTATTAATAGTTTGGTCTCTTGGAGAAGGCAAGGGTCGATTGAACAACCTAACATCTAGGACACCATAGATTACCCCTATAGGAATTCAAACTTCAAACAATAGATGGTGTCTGATAGAAGCCATGGTATTCCCAAGGATTGGTGAGGAAGAGACCAAAGAGGGAGAGACAAGAGAAGAGTGTGAGGAACTTCCATGCAAAGAAAAAAAATAGAAGAGAGCGAGAAGCATAGGCATAATATAGAACGGTTCGTCACCGAGAGTGGCATCAAAAGAACATAACACACAATGAATAGGGAAAATACTCTGAGAAAGAATACAAGAGCTATGATATTGAAGATGAAGGGTGCAACGAACATGGATGTTCATTGGCATGGATTGAAGAAAGGAAGAAGTTGGAGAGATTTCCTTGAAGAAAATAGGAAGCTTATCCAATTTAATGATGACTACCCTAAAACAGAGAAGACTCAGATCCAAATTGGAGCAATAATGGGCTACAACTTGGTACTTACTAGACAAAAACTGACACTAGTAAGGAAAGATCACCGAGGGACTGTATAATAGAGAAGGGGCTCCCTTATGTAGAGTAAATCTATTTGATAAACTACCTTATAAAAATGTGGAATCCCTTAGCTTAGTAGGAAGGGGGAAACTTCTACTATTGTCGGCGAAGGAAGGAGAGTAACCTTCCTAGATGATGGATCATCTGAGTTGGAAAGAGTAGCTAAATCATTCCCTTGTATTATCATGGATTTACATGGAAGTGGAGTACTGTAGGAAGGCACTCTACATTATGGCCTAAGGTTGGGAGGAAAGGTGTCCTTTCTGAGTTAGTTGGTTGTGAACATTTCCCTTAAACATATAAGTATATAATGTGATTTATTGACATGTGTTAATGATTTAAACATGTATTCATTTGATTAATCGATAAATGTGAATGCTTGTAAATAATGAGTTAAATTCATAAGTAAAATGGAATGTACTAGTAGTGGTAATTTCTTAATTATTATAGTCATGGAATTAAATAAGTAGGGGTGGTTTGTATCCTTAGGGACCTTGCAGCTTGAGAGAAAAGTCTGTTGGATATGGACATAATTTTCATTTGGAAGATGTGTTGAGGAGTCCGAGATCCCTTAAACTCAACAACATGAACCAAACCCACCTAAGAGGCCCAATTAGACTCGCAAGCGTTTGATGAGTGGTAAGGTTCTCCAGATTCGTGCTCTGGCTGGGTTTATCGATGGGATTTAATTGTGATTGACAAGTATGTCTTTTATGTTAATCCTTTTTCTCAAGTTAGGCAATTCGCTTTTTGGTTCTTTTCTAACATTATAACAAAAGAAAGATAAAACCCTAAACTAGATGACAAAGATAATCTAACTATGTGTTTGGGGGGAAGGCTGGGCTTAGGATAACCTTTATACCCTAGCATGCAGACAGAGAATATCCAAACAACTTAAAACTAGCATTAATATCATTTAATTAGTAGATATTCAACATTGTCTGAGATAACAATTGAAGAAAAGAGACATACATGTGACAAGAAGCTAGTGCAAGAAAAGTAATTTCCAATACTCTATTATCAATCATAGGTTAACAAAAACGATTTCTAGTAACCAATTAGAATAAAAGAACTCTTACAACATTATAAGATAACTTTAAACATAGGTAAAACAACTCTTACTCAACAAAGCAACAAATATCGAATCTGAAGACGGAGATAATCCTCCTCGGTCTAAACACATTCACGCCTCGAATGATAGAAGTGTCTTCGGTTCTAAACATAACTTCTTGATTAAAATAAACTTGCAATAATTCTATTACAAAATTTCAGAAAAGTCTTTCTCTCCAAAACCAACTACCCTTGGTGCAAGGTCGATGCCTTTATTTATAGCAAAAATTAACCAGTCTAAAAATAACTACTACAATGGTATTAAACTGGGAAAACACCATGTGGTGGATTTCATCTATTTGTTCTCTTCTGCTTCTCTAATGGTTCTACTAGAGTGGATTGTTCTTCTCGTACTCTGACCACTTGACAAAGAGATCTTTGCATGTGTTTGCATATGGAAACCTGTGTTGATCCATCGGAGTGGAAAAGACCTCTTTTATCTCTACTGCCCGTTCCTTGTACCTGATTAGCTTAACACTTAAGAATTGTAGTAATGCGAGATATTTGATCGAGTGTTCCATGAAATTATTCACTTGTCCTGGGGTTATGCTTTAAATTTGCAAAATATCTTCTTCCCATGCCGAGTCTTGCTTTATATGTCGCTTGACTATGTCATGAAAATCAGAGAAATCCTTCGATGGACCAAAATCTGGTAGGTCAATGCTTTTCATCTCCTGATTGATTTTTTCCCAACTTTTCTTGCACTCTTTCCATCTGTCCTGTATCTTCCGCTGATGTTCTTGGACCATACTTACCCAGTATTCAACTGCCTTTCTGATTTGGGAGATGCTTCTATCCACTAGCAACCGGATGCCATGCTCTTCTGTGTCTTGACCTTTCTATACTTCGCTGATGTAGTCAATCTGCTCTAAGTCTTGATATGCCTTTTCATACCATCTCTACACGTCTTTATAGATTTACAATCCCATGAGGGTATCCTCTTGAAAGTCGACTATGCAAGTGGTGAATAGATTTCTTTCACTTGCGAAGTGCGCATATGTTTCTTGGAACTCACTCTTCATGAGTACTACTGCCTGTGTTTAATTATGGTAATACTCCACTTGATGGTGCATATGGTCCAACTCTTTCTTCATGACAACTACCTCTTCATCCCTTATTGCTTTGTCAAAAGTAGCATCGGTTATAGCCATACCTGCTTCGTTCAACTCAGTCATTTTAACATTTTTTTTATCAACCAACGTCTCCTCTGTGGTGACGAGAAGTGCACTATCGAGCGTGAGTCTCCTTTTCTTGGTTGTTCTTCTCATCACAACCTTCCTTTTTCTATCATAAGCTATCACCTGTACATTGGCGATTTCATCTAATGGTTCAAGAATCTGTTGATCTCCCCAAGTCAAAGTGTTTCCTAGGACTCTTGTCGTGTATAAATTTTCTATGACTGGTTCTTGTAATTCCTTAGCAAGGGAGGTTTCTGTATGCTTTGGTGACTTGGACTCATGCTGGTCCTCATCGGTTGATGGATTCTTTTTCCTAGCTAGGGAGACAGGCAACAGATCAACCTTAGCTTGGGGGTCGACCGTTGAACTGTCAATTTCTAGTTGCTATGTTTCCTCTTCCTATTCATCAACACCCAAGTCATTCTTGGAGATATCTTTCTTAAGTTGTGTGCCCACTTGGTCAGAAAATTCAGTGTCCAAAGTGTTTCTAGCCTCATGTTCTCCTTCCCAGGGATTTGGGATCAAAGCATCAGAAGCTAAAGTGGGTGTTTCCCCTGGTTCCTCCTCTTCTGTGATTGGTACCACTATTATGCATGAGACCTATGAACTTTCCTCATAATCATATATGGTAATTAAGTCTATGAGGACATTAGGCACACCCATCCCACTTGATTCTCTTGTTATCCTCTGTTGAACTGTAATGGTCATCGATGATCCTTCTTGTGGGAAATCAGAGCTGGTGTTTTCTTGATCGACGGTTTCCTCTGGGGGAGTTGTATCTGAGCCATTTAGCTCTTCTCCGTGATTGCTTGTGTCGACTGGGGTAATCCTCAAGGGTTCTATCAAAGGGTTAAGTGGGGTATTTTCTTCTGACCTTTGTATATCTCTTTGGGATTATTCTAGTAACATCACCCCCCTCCTTCGTGCCTCTGCTGCTTCCACTACTCTGTTTTCATCTCTTACCCTGAGAGCTTCTTGAGCTGTCTTCTCTATTGTCTCAACTTTTTCATCCATGGTCATTGATTTGAATTTGGTTATATTTGGGTTATCCCTTCTATGGAGTACTTCCTCCCAATATTGGGTGCCCTCAATGAAGATTTCATCTTCAAAACTATCATGAGCATATAGCCAATAGGAGGATACCTACGCCATGTGCTAGGGAAATAAACCCTTGGGATCATCCTTGTGAAAGTGGTCTGTGTGAAATCAGTACTCAAGTTGATTCAATCCTTCTTGTTTCTCTTGCACAATGTCTCTAACTATATAAAATCCTATGTGGAAACTATTAGCACTGATAGTCACCCTCTGACTGCAAGAGGATAAGCCCAGTACCCATCAAGATAAAGTAAAAGGATTAAAATGGTTTGAGAAGGTGGATTAGTGAGACTATAGACAGAGTTAAATATAACATAAGTAACTGCAAATCAGTTCAGGACCATTGGGATACAGGTTCATAAGTATCATGGATAAGGAAGGAATTTAAATCGCCTATCAGAAGGATTAATGTGGTGATGAGGAGAAGAAGGCAAAAAATGTTTGGTGAACCATGAAAGATGGGCATGATAGAAACATATCCTCCATTGCCTCAGGGATCCATAAATAAGAGAGATTACATCCAAACAATGATAAAAATAGAGAAAATCTGACGAAACATGAAAGATGGGCATGATAGAAACATAACCTCCATCGCCTTAGGGATCCATAAATTAGAGAGATTGCATTCATACAAGAAGAAAAATAGAGAAAATCTGACGAAACATGAAAGATGGGCATGATAGCAACAAAACATCCATCGCCTCAGGGATCCACAAATCAGAGATATCACATTTAGACAAGAAGGAAAAAAAAGAAAAACTAATGAACCATGAAAGATGGGCATGATAACAACATAACCTCCATTACCTCAGGGATCCATAAATAAGAGAGATTACATTCAGACAAGAAGAAAACAAGAGAAAATATGATGAACCATGAAAGATGGGCATGATAGAAACAAAACCTCCATCGCCTCAGGAATCCATAAATCAGAGAGATCACATTCAAAAAAGAAGGAAAACAAAAATAGCATGTAAACTAAGAAGACGGTCTGATAAAAATGATTCAAAGGAATCTTCAATAACATATATTTACAACCCAAGCCCTCAGACATAGAAAATGAAAAATTACAGATCCCTTCTCCTAAAAACTCTCTCGACTTTCCAGCCTATGAAGAACACCTCCCTCCATTCCAAAATCTAAACTGATCTATTTATAATCAGAACAGTCCACAACTGCCATGAGTGTTACCTGGCTATCTCGTTTAATGTTTTCATTTGCGCATTCCTCTGTCAGAATATGCATGTATCCTCTTGTGTCAGACACAAACTCAGATCAGCATGGGTCTTTCTTCCCTCTGTGGTACCGCGGGATGAGAGTCTAGTCCTCTTGGAAATGACTTCTATGCCTTCAATTTATGTATTGAGATGAGGTTTCAGCTACCGGTCCTTTTTCATTAACTGAATCCTCCTTGAGATTGGGATGAGGCTCAATGCCTAGAGGACAACCATGCCCTGCTCTTGGATTAGACACTATATAAGCACGTGATTGCAGGCCCATCAAAGGCAGTTTGGATTCACACCGCTTTTGAGCCCACAATTCACCACCTTCCGCCATGTAGCTCTTTTGTTATACCATGGTTTCGATTGCAGGACCGCTTAAGAATTTTATTGTTCGAGCGTGTTGCGTCCCCACAATGGAGCGTGGCTATTGATCTGGCTGTGATCTGTGATCTGGGAAAGCCCCGCTTTTGTTTCCACACACCGCTCTTGGATGGAACCTGCTTCCTGCTGTGAAGATCAATGACTCACAATTACTTCGGGAGTCCGGGCTTCGGGCCTTTTCAATGCATAGCTCTTACAATTATCTGAAGTGCCAAATTCCCAAAGTGAGAGATCTGGCACCACATGTCCTCTTGTTTTGGATGATCGAGATTTACTTCAGGAGTTCGGGCTTCATGATTTTTTCTCCTGCTTGCTTGCACAATTCTCCGAAGTGATGAATTCTTGAAGAAAGAGATCTGGCGCCGTGTGTCCTCTTGTTTTGGACGACCGAGATTTACTTCAAGAGTTCAGGCTTTGAGCCTTATTTTCTTCTTTCTCACGCAATCCTTAGAAGTGACGAATTCCTAAAGTGAGATATCTGGTGACATGTGGCCTCTTGATTTGGATGACCGCAATTTACTTTGGGAGTTCGGGCTTCAAGAGATTTCTTCTGCTTGCTTGCGCAATTATCTAAAGTTTCGAATTCCCAAAGTGAGAGATTTATCGATGCGTGTCCTTGGCCTTCAGTGGCTCAAATTTACTTTGGGACTTCGGCTCCTCTGCCTAGTCATTAATTCTTGCGCGGATTTGAAATCCTGACCACCTAAGAGCTGCTGATCCGAACTGCTTATGGGATCTCCACCATTGAAAATCACACATGCTTGTTGGTGATTCAAGCCTGAAATGGACTGCTCTGAATGCTGCAGTTTGTACTCAAGGCTGATATCTGCATAGACCACGGACTTGGTCATTCTGTGACCTCTTGAAAACTATATGTGATAACATTTGGCTCCACAGGGGATGACATGCTCCCTGCGAGCTGCCAAGAACATGCAGTTCCAGTGCTGTAGCCTTTGGGGTTGTGGAGTCAAGCTCAAAAAACATCATGCTGAAGACAACAAGTTGATATATACACTATTCTACTTACAAAAAGAAAACAAACACATGTGCTCCAGAAGGAGCTTATTTATGTACAATCCTAGACTAACTGATTTTTACAATATGCTAGGTGAAAGCAAACTTCCACCAGAGCCACCCAAGTGACTTCCTAACGAAAAAATTTCTTACTCTGCGACTGATCAACAAGGGATAATGAAACTGTGACAACAAATTAATTACATTTTTCAGATTACCCCCTAATGCTGTAGGTAAGATAAGGCTTGGAGGCTTCAATATCTTACATAAATGCAACTCCATGTATTCCCCTATAGGGTCGTAAAATAGGTGATAAACCTTACGAGGCTGGTAACCAAAATCCTGCTCTGCTTTATAGCTGCTCACATCTGGCTGAATGTCTGTGGCAAGCACAAGTGAGTGAAAGGCTGATGCAAGCTGTTGGTCCACTTCTCCTTTTTCTGCTATGATAACATATGCTAGATGATGGAAAGAAATAGCCTCATGTATATCAATGGATGGCTCTCTATATTTATCATGCTTCTCTTGGTAAAATCTTTCACTATCATTAGAAGGATGGATGCTAATGCCTTTCTCTTCAAAAAACACCTCAACATATTCATCACTGTCGACATAATGATCAAATAGAGGATGAGTCTTGAATGACATTCCAAGAGGTATCTTCTGCCCAACATGAGAAAACTGTTCTTTATTATCAAACACAGGATGCCTTTCTAGATTCAATCCAGAAAGAAATATCTCATCATCGTCATATGAGTCAAAATAAGGCTACTTATATCTAGGCTTTTTAGAGACAGGGCTACAAAGAACATCAACTTCCAGAACATACTCAATTTATACACTTTCCTTACTGAGACAACAAACACAGTTTTCATCAGATGCAGATGAACATGGAAGAGAAAAAATTGATTCCTCATCCAAGGCATCTTCTTCATTCTCACAACCTTCATAAGAATCAACTATATCCCGAACACATTCTTTATACTCCTCACAACAACTATGACAAATTAACTCAGAGGAATAAAACTTTTGACAATGCATATTGAAAGCTGCATGAAACTGTTCCAGGGAGGAGATGCTAGTAGGGGGCAAGGATTGATACCACTTACGAGCATCTCCTTCTAATGAGTACATGGAAATATTCATTAACACATCCTCGTGATGTATTCCCCACTAATTCATGAGTTCATGAAACTCAAGCAGATACTCTATAGGGTTTTCATCTCTATGTTCTCTAAGTGTGGGCAAAAAATCACTCCACTTATCCATAATAGGAACAACATTTGGAAAATCAAGAACAAAAGAGAAACTAAAAGGAGCAAACCTTCAAGCCAAAATGGCTTCCATCTGAAAATATGACTTCTTAAAACTATGGAGTCGCCACTGGATCCTTTAATTGTGGAGTCCCCAGGTGAATGATATGCAGTTTGAATGTGTCTGGTCTTTGTTCACCATCAAAGATCAGATCTAGTCATTGTCGTTCTCCCAGGGAAGATATCTTCACTTCCATCCACAACAATGACGCCATTAATTTTAGCACTGAGAGTCACCCTCTGACTAGAAGAGGCTAATCCTAGTACCCATCAAGATAAAGTAAAAGGATTAAAATCGTTTGAGAAGGTGGATCAGTGAGATTGCAGAGAGAGGAAAAGATAACAGAAGTAACTACAAATCAGTTCGGGACCATTGGGCTATGGAGTCATAATTATCGTGGATAAGGAAGGAATTTAAACTGCCTATCAGAAAAAAGGATTAATGTGGTGATGAGGAGAAGAAGACAAAAAATTTCTGGTGAACCATGAAAGATGGGCATGATAGAAACATATCCTCCACCGCCTTAGGGATCCATAAATCAAAGAGATTACATACAGACAATGAGAAAAATAGAGAAAATATAACAAACCATAAAATATGGGCATGATAGCAATAAAAACTCCATCGCCTCAGGGATCCATAAATGCGAGATATTACATTCAGAAAAGAAGAAAAATAGAGAAAATCTGACGAACCATGAAATATGGGCATGATAGGTACAAAACCTCCATCGCTTCAGGGATCCATAAATTAGAGAGATCACATTTAGACAAGAAGGAAAACAAAGAAAATCTGACGAACCATGAAAGATGGTTATGATAGCAACATAACCTCCATCGCCTTAGGGATCCATAAATAAGAGAAATTGCATTCAGATAAGAAGAAAAACAGAGAAAATTGGATGAACCATGAAAGATGGGCATGATAGAAACATGACCTCCATCGCCTCAGGGATCCATAAATCAAAGAGATCACATTCAGACAATAAGGAAAACATAAATACTGTGTAAACTAGGAAGACAGTCTGATAAAAATGATTCAAAGGAATCTTCAATAACATATATTTACAACCCAATCCCTCAGGCATACAAAATGAAAAATTACAGATCCCTTCTCCTAAAAGCTCTCTCATCTCTCCAACCTATGAAGAACACCCCCCTCCACTACAAAATCTAAACTGATCTATTTATAATCAGAATAGTCCACAATTGCCAGGAGTGTGACCTGGATATCTCATTTAATGTTTTCATCTGCACATTCCTCTGTCAGAGTGTGCATGTATCCTCCCATGTCAGACACAAACTCAGACCAAAATTGGCCTTTCGACCCTCTATGGTACCGCGGGCTAACAGTCTATTCCTCTCAACCATGGATTCTATGCCTTCAATTTATGGACTGAGCTAAGGTTTAAGCTACCAGTCCTTTTCCATTAACTGAATCCTCCTCGGGATTGGGACGAGGCTCAAAGCCTAGGGGACTGCCACGCACTGCTCTTGGATTCGATTCTATATAAGCACGTGATTGTGGGGCCATCAAAGGCGGTTTGTATTCACACCTCTTTTGAGCTCGCAATTCACCACCTTCTGGAACATAGCTCTTTTGTTATACCATGGTTTTGATTGCGGGACCGATCAATAATTTTATCGTTCGAGTAGGTTGCGTCCCCGCAATGGAGCGTGGCCGTTGATCTGTGATCTGGGAAAGCCCCACTTTTGTTTCCACACACCGCTCTTAGATGGACGTTGCTTCATGCCACGAAGATCAACGACTCACAATTACTTCGGTAGTTCAGGATTCAGGCCTTTTCAATGCATAACTCTTACAATTATCTGAAGTGCCGAATTCCTGAAGTGAGAGATCTAGTGGCCTGTGTCTTCTTGTTTTGGACGAATGAGATTTACTTTGAGATTTTGGGCTTTAGGCCTTTTTCTCCTACTTTCTTGCACAATTCCCTGAAGTGTCAAATTCTCTAAGTGAGCGTTCTGGTGCCATGTGTCCTCTTGTTTTGGACGACTGAGATTTACTTCGGGAGTTCAGGCTTCAGGCCTTCTCTTCTTATTTCTCGCACAATCCTTCGAAGTGACGAATTCCCGATGTGAGATATCTAGTGATGCGTGGCCTCTTGATTTGGACGACCAAGATTTACTTTGGGAGTTCGGGCTTCGAGAGATTTCTGCTGCTTGCTTGCACAATTCTTGGAAGTGCTGAATTCCCAAAGTGAGAGATTTGTCGACGCATGTCCTCAACCTTTAGTGGCTCAGATTTACGTCAGGACTTCGGCTCCTCTGCCTAGTCATTAATCCTTGTATGACTTTGAAATCCTGACTGCCCGAGAGATGCTGATCCAAACTACTTATGGGATCTCCACCGTTGAAAATCAAACCTACTTGTTGGTGATTAGAGCCTGAAATGGACTACTCTGAATGCTGCGCTTTGTGCTCAAGGATGATATCTACATATACCATGGACTTGGTAATCCTACGACCTCTTGACAACTATATGTGATAACATTTGGCTCCACAGGGGATGTCATGCTCCCCGCGAGCTGCCAAGAATGCACAGTTCCAGTGCCTTAGCCTTTGGGTTGTGGAGTCGAGCTCAAAAAACATCATACAGAAGACAACAAGTTGATATATACACTATTCTACTTACAAAAATAAAACAAACACATTTTCTCTAGAAGGATCTTATTTATGTACAATTCTAGACTAACTGATTTTTACAATATGCTAGGTGAAAGAAAACTTCCACCATAGCCAGCTAAGTGACTTCCTAATGGAAAAATTTCTTACTCTTCCACTGATCAGCAAGGGATAATGAAACTATGACAATGAATTGATTACATTTTTCAGATTACCCCCTAATGTTGTAGGTAATATAAGTCTTGGAGGCTTCAATACATTGCGGAAATGCAACTCCATGTATTCCCCTACAAGGTCGTAAAATAGGTGATAAACCTTACTAGGTCGGTAACAAAAATCTTGCTCTACTTTACAACTGCTCACATCTGGCTGAATGTCTGTCGCAAGCATAGGTGAGTGAAAGGCTGATGCAGGCTGCTGGTCTACTTCTCCTTTGTCTGCTCCGATAACATCTGCTAGTTGATGGCAATAAATAGCCTCATGTATATCAATGTATGACTCTTTATCTTTATCATGCTTCTCTTGGTAAAAGATTTCACTTTCATTAGAATGTTGGATGCTAATGCCTTTCTCTTCAAAAAACATCTCAACATCTTCATCACTGTCTCCATAATGATCAAGTAGAGGAGGAGTATTGAATGACATGCTAAGAGGTATCTTCTGCCCAACATGAGAAAACTGTTTTTTATTATCAAACACAGGCTACCTTTCAAGATTCAATCTAGGAAGCAATATCTCATCATCATCATATGATTCAAAAGAAGGCTACTCATATCTAGGCTTTTTAGAGACAGGGCTACAAAGAACATCATCTTCCAGAACATACTCAATTTCTACACTTTCCTTATTGAGACAACAAACACAGTTTTCATCAGATGCAGATGAACATGGAAGAGAAAAAACTGATTCCTCATCCAAGGCATCTTCTTCATTCTCACAACCTTCTTAAGAATCATCTATATCCTAAACACAGTCTTTATACTCCTCACAACAACTATGAAAAATTAACCCAGAGGAATAAAACTTTTGACAATGCATATTGAAAGCTGCATGAAATTGTTCCAAGGAGGAGATGCTAGCAGAGGGCAGGATTGATACCACTTATGAGCATCTCCTTCTAATGAGTACATGAACATATTCATTAACAAATCCTCATGATGTATTCCTCACTGATGCATGAGTTCATGAAACTCAAGCAGATGCTTTGCATGGTTGTCATCTCTATGTTCTATAAATGTGGGCAAAAAATCACCCCACTCATCCATAGTAGGAACAACATTTGGAAAATCAGGAACATAATAGAAATTAAAAAGAGCAAACCTCCGAGCCAAAATGGCTTCCATATGAAAATATGACTTCTTAAAACTGTGGAGTCACCACTAGATCCTTTAATCGTGGAGTAGCCAGGTGAATGATATGCAGTCTGAATGTGTCTGGTCTTTGTTCACCATCAAAGATCAGATCTAGTTGTTGTCGTTATCCCATGGAAGATATCTTCACTTCCTTCCCCGATAACGATGCCATTACTGTTAGCATTGAGAGTCACCCTCTGACCGCAAGAGGATAAGACTAGTAACCATCAAGATAAAGTAAAAGGATTAAAATGGTTTGAGAAGGTGGACCAGTGAGACTACAAAGAGACGAAAAGAAAACATAAGTAATTGCAAATTAGTTCGGGACCATTGGGCTATGGAGTCATAAGTATCGTGGATAAGGAAGGTATTTAAATTGCCTATCAGACAAAAGGATTAATGTTGGCATGGGGCTAACCCAGGGTTCAACTCTAAAAATGCACCAATGAGCCCTAACTACTGGCCCTTTCAGCAACACCTGCAAAGCATATGCAGTCTCACCCGAAGTAGCAATAGGGGGATTCTAGACACAGGTGTCTACAACTAGAGGAAATGCAGGATGGTTTCAGAGCAACAACGCAATACATCCTAGATATGTTTAAAAAATTTATGCTTAGCTTCATGAAGTTAGATATATATCTTATCTTTAACACAATAATGCAATAACAAAATAACAAATAGCAAATACACAACATCAACCACAAAGAATAACAAGATTTACGTGGTTCACCCTCTCCCTAGGGCTACGTCCACAAAACTGCGTTTCTTGATATATTAGATGAAAACATATAGTTCTATCTGCGCACTTAGCTGCACATCCTCTCTCTCTCTCTCTCTCTCTCTCTCTCTCTCTTTCTCCCCTCCTTGCGCACCCAACTGCAAGGTTGATCTTCGCATCCAGCTGAAGATCCATAATACAAACATTTCTATCTCTCAATATTGCTTACTACCAAAAAAAACCAATGATGAACCCCTCTCAACTCTTCTAGACGTATTTTTATACATTTCATGACTCTTAGACAACCCTAGGTACCAAAACCCTAGGTGCAAAAACCCTAGGTACCAAAACCCTAGGTCAAAAAACCCTCGATCCACATGGCCCACATTTTAAGGGCTTCGCCAACCTGTCCTTCCTTCTTCTTCGTGAGGTGCTCCAAAGCACCTATTAGTGTCTTCTTTCGCTTGTTGACCTATCCATGATTTGTCTTCCTTGCTACTTTGTCTTCATTGATCTTCTCCTTTAACGACTCGCTTTTCCTTTACTTCGCTCCTTCTTTTCTGCTTCTTTGACCACTTCGACCCTTCCTTGTTTTACATGCTTCCCGTGTAGTTTGTACTTTGTCTTTCTTCTTCTTTAATCTTCTCTTTTTTTATTAATACATAACCAAGGGCCAACAAGTCCCCAACACTCACATGTGAATCGTCCAAGTCATTGCAAGATTGATCCTTCTATAATAATTTGACTGCAGATTGCGCGGAGCAGCCTGTGATTTCTTCTCTATTCCTCCCTATCGTGTGCATACTGCCATTTCTATGTCTGGTACCTAATTTCAACTGCACTTGGTACCTAGACCCTTCTTCCTTTTCTTTTACCGAGAGCTGGGCAACATTTCGTTGTCACAGTACAACTTCAACTAGCTCCCATTCACTAGACCATCCTTCCATTCTCCATTAAGCATATTCAATTGCACAACTCCACCTTCTGTAATATAGATAACCTTAAATGGCCCAAGCTAATGTGTCATGAACTTCCCTAGATGCTTTATGAACTTACTGTCATACAAAAGTATCAAGTCTCCTTGTTTAAATTCTTTCCTCTTGATATGCCGGTCATGGTAAGCATTTTCTCGCTCCTTTTGTACCTGCTGATGAAATCATGCAATGAACCTGCCTTCCTATAGTTCTATCAACTACATGAGTATGTCTTGAACAAAACAGTGTCATCCATACCTGTAAATGCTGCAATTCTTACACTGGGAACTAAATATTCCATAAGTACTACTTCCAAGCCATAAACTAACTTGAACAGAGTCTGTGTTGTTAAATTTTTACAAGTAGTTCTATAAGCCCATAATACTGCTGGAACCCTTAAATCCCAATCATATATGTTAGCACTACAAATCTTAGTCAACGTTGTCTCCAGAATCTTATTGAAATCTTCGATTGTACCATTCGCATGTTGGTGGTATGGAGTGCTCTTCTGATGGTGATCTTCAAACTCCCGAGTCAAGGCTTCAATAATTTTGTTAATGAAGTGTGTACCTTGATCACTCATAAGTATCTTCGTGCATCCAAATCTGGTTATGATATCCTCAAAGATGAACTACACAGTTGTAGCTATACTACAGTCCTTAACTGCTCTTTCTTTTACCCATATGGTCAAATACTCTGTAGCAGTGATAATGTATTGAGCTCCTGTCCGCTTTCCTGGTGGGTTAATAGGTCCCACAAAGTCGATATCCCATTTCTCAAATGCTTGTATTGTTAACTGAGGTGCTAAAGGCATCTCATCCCTTCTAGAAGGCTTCCCTATCCTTTGACATACATCACAGGCTCTGTAGCATTCCTTATCATCCTTATGTAAAGTAGGCCACTAGAGGCCAGCTCTAAGAACCTTCTATGCTGTTGCTTTCCCTGAATAATGTCCTCCTGCGATGCCTTCATGTGATTTTGCAAAAATCAATGGTCTTTCAGACTCCATAACACATCTTCTCAAGATCTCATCTAGTCCCACCTTATATATCTGTCCAACTATAAGTTGAAAGTCAGCAGCGCGGACTACCAACTGTTTCTTCTGAATAATAGAATACTCTCGAGGTGCCATTCTTGTGTGTTAGCACTGGAAGTTACCTCTGGATTGCAGCATAAGTAAGCCCAATACCCATCATTTTATATGTCACAATTAATAAATTTAAGGGTGGTCTAATGGACGTAGCCTTAGGATGATGTCGCTTTAACTCATAAAACTGGGCTGGTATGCATAAGCATATGAGGTCTTGATCTAACTTCAGTCAGTAAGTTGTAATAAAGGTGAGTAGGGAGAAGAAATTGAGGAGAGTGAAGAGGTCTGTTATGGACATCTGGTCTTCCAGCAACCTAAAGAGGAAAAACTAATAAGACAAGATCCTCTTGGTTCAGAGTTTTAAGGAACTGAATGAAATTATCACTGAATTGAAATCAAACATAGATCACAATTCAATAAAAACAACCCGACTGGATCATCCATGCCCGATTCATTCAGTGTTGGAGGGAAAAGACAACATAGAAACTGATTAAAACTAGTCGCGATGTCACTGTGATCAAACCTACATCACCAAAACATAACTACCCTCGACTGGATCCTCCATGCCCGAGTGTTCTAACACAACTATTTATAGAGATATGAAAAGAATCCGACTTACATTAAACAAGAAGTCTCAAATATAGATACATACCAGAAGAACCAGAGATTCATTAAAACTATGCAATACAGGAGCCTAGCTGAACCATCAACCATAACAAAATATCAAAACTAACTATTTATACTTAGAACTACTAGCTCCCACTAGGAGCATGCTCTGGTCACTGCATTTAAGGCTCAACGTCTACATTTTATTTTGTCAAGCTGCACTTGCATTCTTTTCTCAAACGCAAGATCAGATCAATATGGGATTTGCAGGAAAATCTGCTGACAAAGGAACTTTGGGTTGATAGTCTGTCTCCACAACCAATTATTCAATCCTTTCCATTTATGGAGCAAAATGAGGTTCCAACCACCCCTCTACTTTCATTAACTACTTTCATCTAGATCGCGAAAAGACCTGACACTCCTGAACGTTCTAGGCGAGCTCATGACTCCTTTGAGTCAATTCTAGCACCTCGAGGCCACGCAGATCTTTCTCTGTGACCAAATCAGGTGCTTTAGCCTTTTGCGTGACTCCTTTCCATCACCCCATATTCAATGTGACCTAAGGTCATGATCCTATTCAATTGCATGATTGTGGTCACGACCAAGGGTGGTTTGAAAGAAAACTACTTTTGTCCTTGCAATTCACCATGAATCGCCACGTGTCCTTTTCCAAAAACCACGGTTTCGATTGCGGCCCGCCCTTAAAATTTTAAAACATGTGCACCTTTCGACCCCGCAATGGAGCATGACCATTGATCTTGTGATCTGAGATGAGGCTTCCTGATCAATGACCTAGCTCTGGCGCTTTAGATCAACAGATTGGATGACACACGTCCCTTTTCATTAGACGACCCTAATTAACATTAGTATTTCGAGACTCGGGGATTCATGTCTTGCTCCATGCTGAAACCTCCGAAACACGAAATTGCGATTTCGCTTATCTACTACCACGTGCTCCCCTAATTGGAAGACTCAGATCATTTCACGACTTTGCACTGTGTTCCATGCTGAAATCTCTAAGTCACGAAATCACAATTGCTTGGATCGAGCAACACGTGTCCCCTTGCATCGAATGAACTTGATCTACCTTTATCCCAACAATCCAGATCTCCCTTCACGTGCTTGGATCTAACGGTTCAGATTTGATCTTCACCTGCACGCCTAGACATGGATTTTGATGGTCTAGATCTCTCTTTTGATCAACGACTATGATCTTTCTGCTATTTCACATTCCGCGAGTTCTAAAGACTCTGCTCTTTGACTGCTCCATCTCACGAAACCACAAAATTTCTAATCATGCACCACGTGTCCTTCTGAAATGAACATCTTAGATCATTTCACGATTTAGCATTGCACGAGTTCTAATGAATCCGCCCTTTGACTGCTTTGACTTGCGAAATCACGACTATGCTGATCGTGCACCACATGTACTTCTGAAATGAATGGCCCAGATTATTTAGTGATTTCACATTTCGTGAATCCTCATGAATCTGCCCTTTGACTGCTCCATTGTACGAGTCAATGAAATGCTAATCTTGTGCCATGTGTCCTTCCCAGGATCAATGGCTAGGATTGGCCTCACGATTTTAGAAATCTGAATATATACTTCGTGCAACTCTATGATCCCGATTTCCCTATGGCCATCAATCCGATATGCCTGATGGATCTCTACCATTGAAAGATGATATTGCTTGCTTGCTTGATTTAAGTCCATACCAACCCTTTCTAAGTGTTGCGCTTGTGCTTATGGCTGTGGTTTCTATGAACAATTACCTGGACGATTGACTAAGGGCTTGGAAAAACAAATTATCAGTGACAGAGGTCAAGAGAGAATTGATCGGTCTTAGATAAAATAGGTCAATCAAACAGATAAGGCAGCCAAAAGAAAAACTACAAGCCGAGAGGAAAAACTTACAATTGGGTCTACAAAAGGAGGAGTGACAGGGCAAAACACAGACCTAGGTAGAAACCACAAACCCACAAGACTCTTGACAAGTTTGTGTGATAACATTTGGCTCCACAAGGGATGGCATGCTCCTTGCGAGCTACCAAGAAAAAGTAGTTCCAGTGCCTTAATTGTTGAGCTATGGAGTCTAACTCAAAACTTTCATAGAAGAAAACAGGGAAATATGTACATTGCTTTACTAAAAAAAATAAAACAAACACATGAGCTCCAGAAAGAGATTATTTATGTACAATCCTAGGATAACTGAGTTTTACAAAACGCTAGGTGAAAGCAAACTTCCACCATAGCCACCCAGATTGCTCAGTAATATAATTATTCTCTTTGCTACAAACGATCCACGAAAGGTAAGGAAAGTATGACAACAGAACGAGAACATGATTTGAAACACCGAGCATACCCCTAAGTGATGAAAATATGAATAACCATGCAGGCTCCAATTCTTTTGGAAAACATAGCTCCATATACAACCCCACGGGGTCACATAATTTATAATCACGAAAGCTCAACTGGTAAGAAATTACCTGTTGCACTTCCTTGTTGCTCACCCGTTGTTTGATGTTCTCAGATTCTACAGGTGGGTAGAGGACTGATGCTTGTCGGCTGATCCCAGGTGATGCTTGCTCATTTGCAGGTTCAAGACATGAGATAAACTGCACCTTTAGCTCCTCCATTTCTCCTTTTCCTGCTTCGATAACATATGCTAGCTGAGAGTAAGAAGTCTCTTCATGTATATCCATGGATAGCTCTTTCTCTCTATCATGATGCTCTTGGTAGGAGCTTTCGCTTTCATAAGAAGATTGGCATCCAATGCTTTCTACTTCTAAATACTCTTCAAGGGTATGTGAGCACATAACTCTTCTATCTTGCAAAGAGAAAAGAGCGATATCTTGATTCTTTCCTCCAACCATTTCTTCTTTAAAAACTGAGACAACAGGCGTAGTAGGGGCAAAAAATAATGCATCCATAGCTATGCCATCATCAATGCTATCATCAATCATATTTGGAAGGACTTATTCTTGGAAACTAGAGAGATAATTTTTTTTTATCCATATTTACAAGATACTCACTTTCATCCTCACTTTCTCTCTCAATGATATCTTTACCAAAGTCATCACACGAGGAACAATCTATCATCTGCAGAAAGTGGAGTGAAAACCTCTTACAACAGTCATAAAAAATAAGATGATCCGGGTAAATATTCCCGTAATACGAATTAAGAGCATCATTAAAATCCTTCAAAGAATGGATACTAGCAGCAGGGAGATATAGACACCATCCAAGAGCATCTTCTTCTAAAGAAAAACAAAACATCTTGATCCAAACATCCTCGTGAAAGAAGCCATGTTCAAGCATGCATACATGAAGTTTTAATAAGTGCTCACCGTGATGGTCATGCTTGCTTCCTCTGAATCTCAAAAGATAATCATCCCATTCGTTTATCGCTGGCACTGGATGTGGATAACCAGGTATGGATGAGAAATTGAAAGGGGAAAACTTCTGAAACAAGATAGCCGAGATATGTGGCTCCTCCTTTTCTCCTTCATGGCTTTCCCCAAGACCAATGTCACAATCACTATAAACAAGAACCATGGAAGAGCTCTGCTTTTCGTCGTCCTCGCTGGGATATCCGTCAAAAGTTGTTTGTTCTTGGTCAGTATCCAACATCACTTCTTCATCATAATCAGGGTTGCCAAGAACATCTGTTTCAAGGACTGAAATATCCTCTGCATCTTCTTCATAAGAGTGATGAGAAAAATCTTCCTCCAATTCCTCCATCCTTGCAGAAAGAGATTTTACCAGTTCCATCAACTCCTCCGAGGTATATCCTTCATTCTCACAACTTTTGCAAGAAAAAACTATGTCCTGAACACCATCTCTATATTCCTCACAAAAATTATGATGAATTAACTCAAAGGAATAAAACTTTTGACATTGAGTATTGAAAGCTGCATGAAACTCTCTCATGGAGGAGATGCTAGTAGGGGGCAAGGATCGATACCACTCACGAGCATCCCTGTCTAATGAGAGCATGAACATCTTCATTAATACATCCTCATGATGTATCTCCCATTGATTCATGAGTTCATGAAACTCACGAAGATGCTCGACATGATTTTCATCTCTATGTTTTCTAAATATGGGCAAAAAATCAATCCACTAATCCACAGTAGGAACAACATTTGGAAAACCAGGGACATCAGAGAAATTAAAAGGAGCAAACCTTCGAGCCAAGATTTTATCCATTTCAAACTAGTGGAGTCACCATTGGATTCTTTAATCGTAGAGTCGCCAGGTGAATGATATGCACTCTGAATGTGTCTGGTCTTTTTTCACCATCAAAGACCAGATCTTATCGTTATCGTTCTCCCAGGGAACTTTTCAATCTGAGAAAGCAGCTAAAAGCCTTCTTCGAGAAATCTTTCCTTTTTGGATAATCTTCTCTGGGTCAACTTCAGGTGTTGCTAGAGGCAGCTGTGGAGTAGACCTCGTGTGTCTACCTCTAGAAGCCACAAATGAAAGATTGGAGTCACCAGTGGATTCACATCAATGGAGTCTCCAGGTGCACAGTTGATCCGTAGGATCTTTTAATGACTATGGTTGAGTTTTAAATTGCATGTGTTAATTAACCCTTTTAAGAAGCTTAATGAAAGAATGAGGAAAAGAGAGGAATTATGAAATCCATATACACATATGTAGATCTGAAATGAAGTAATAAACAACAAACCATAACAAGAGGATTGATAACGAAGTTCGACACAATGTTGCCTACGTCTCCGGGCCTTTGTCTCTGTGGGGGAGGCTTCTTTATTTCTATTCAAAATCTCAAAATGACATTGCACCAATGCCAATTGGCTACAAGAATGATGTAGCCATGTTCTTCCAGATCTCTAGAACCCAACAAAAAAAATGGCACGCAAAATGGATGACCGGAGCTCCCAGAAATGGCCCGCAAGCATCTGCTCCTGAATAGCTTCCCTACATAAAAATGGCTTTGGATTGGCTTCCCTTCAACATAACTCTACTCAGACTGTCCTCCATGGCCTCAAATTGGCTTGGTTTATATAGATCTGAAGTTGGTTATCCATTCCCAACTTCCTCCCAAAATTTGGGCTCCAAAAATGCCCAATATCTCCCAAAAATGGGCCAAATCCTCCATTAACAGGAATAAAAATCATAAGAAATCAAAACTATGTAACAAAAAACCACTTTGCATATAAAGTTTGGGCACAACCCCCTTTTGGCACGCACCCTTGGGCATATGGTAGGCATCCATGTGGCCAGGTGCTCCATCTGTTATGCGCTAGCCTCCTGTCCGGGCTCCTGGTCTTCGGGCATATGCATAGGACCATGGCTTATCAACTTACCCCCGCACCCTTTTTGGTGGATGGCCCCTGGTCCTGTGGGATCTGCCAGAGATCTGAGGTATGGTCCCTATCTGCCAACTCCCGCTGCGTTAAACCCCCCGTGCCCACATCCATATGGGGCGGTTACATGGTAATGTAATATACCGTGGGCTGGGGCTAAGCCCCAGCCCTTTCCGCCTCCGTTTAAAAATTTAACCAAAATCAAATACATTTTTTGCCACATAGTTAATAAGCACCACCAGTGGAGTGGGCGGTTAGCCTGGTCTTGCTAGTCCATAGCTTGGAAGTGGGTCGGGGGTTCGATTCCGGTGGAGACCCCATAATTTTACACAACGCCGAAAGCCAATCACAGGGTGCCACGTGGTAGCCCATGACTGGGCCACGTGGCACCTCAACAACCAATAGAGGGATTCCATGTGTCAAATGCTGGTTTATACATGTATCTTCCATGTACCCTGCCACCTGTCACCGTACCTACCCAGTTAGCCTGTTGACGTCATCCATGCCACGTCAGCCTGTGCCACGTGTCACCCTTATAGTGGTGACATGTGTCAACCTCTGACTGGTCCAACTGTACCTGTCATGTGCTCCATCACCTACCACATGTTGTCACCAGAAGTTTCCACTTCATATGTATGGCTGTACGGCCTGTACAGTCAGCCTGCCACGTGGCACTGTACGGACTGTACAGTCACCCACTTTTTTTGCTTGTTTGGGTTTTCAGACAAAACGCAATATCTTTTGCATATGGAGCTCGTTTGACGAAGTAAATATATGGCCGAAATCAGAAAGATGAGACAGACACAATGGCGCTGGTTTCGTCGGATTCCAAGCACTTTCATTTTTGAGTCTTTTTGAGCCCTGTCAGGCTTCTAGATCCGATTCTGGATCACACCTCCCCACTAAAAGACCTTTTGGTCCCCAAAAGGTTACTAACCAGTCAATAAGCTCGGGATAGGCCACCCGACTTATCCTCTGTCTCTGAATTCTATCCTGTGCACCTGTCTCATCAAGATCAACTATAACACAATCATGACAAATAACAGTATATTGTTAGCCATTTGAACCCTGTTACATCTTACTGAAGCCACTATCATCCATGTAGACAACATTACTAATGACAACATAAAAAAGACGACTGCAAATGAGCTGATATACTTGAGATATTTGCACGACATGAGCTTATCTTGAAGCAACTTATGATTGATTTTCCATTCAACAATCATTTCTTGTTCTTGCTTAAGATCGATTACTTCATTTGAAACAATTATTGGTTTGTTGCTTGCTTGTACTGCCTTCTTTAATTGTTCCATTGTTTGAAGTGTTTTATTTGCTTTAACATGATGAGCATGAACCACATAATATTGACCTACTTTGGTGAATTGATATTGATTCTTTGTTCTGTAGAAGATTTCCTTACGATCATATAAATATGGACTACCTAAGACCATTCCACATTCTCTTAACGACACTACATCACATGTTACTTCATCCACATACTTAGATGAAATTGCAAATTTGATTGTGCACTGCTTTGTTATGTGAATTTGATGATGATTGCTTATCCATTTAAGTGTGTAAGGCTTATGATGAGTTTGTGTTTTTAACTCCAATTTTTTAACCAATTCTTTTGAGATTAGATTAGATTGAGATCCATTGTCAATTAATGTGTCTATCTTAGTGTGTCACATGATTACCCTTATATGAAACAATTTGTTTCTACAATCAATGTCTTCACCAATTTTACCTGTCATACCAACCAATGAGATCTTTGATTCATCACCTGAATCCGATCCCAAGTCTGTGGGTTTTTTTGTCGTTGCCACTGTCTGCGTTCCCTTCTTTTTCTTGAACCACTTTGGTCTCTTCTCAGGATGCAACTGCCAACATCTGTCCTCATCATGTCCCTCTTTCTTGCAATGCTTGCAAGAGGGCTTTCCTTCCTTCCTCGTCAATGCATTTGCATTCTTGCCATGCCTTTTCCTCTTGTCCTCTTTCCTTGAAGACGATGATTCCCCTGACACACCTTCTTTCCTTGCTTCAATATATGTAGCTTGAACAAAAACCTCATCAAGGTTAGTGGGTCCAAACATGAAAACAATGTTTCTAATATGCGCAAGTAAACCTCCTATATACTTCATAAGAGTTTCTTGTGTTTGTAAAGGGATGTCTAACATTAATGCCATTTTTCGAAATCCATCGGTGTATTCTTGTACTGTTTGTCCTTTTCTTGGTTTTAAAGATTGCCATTCAATTAATGTTTTTTCTTTATAACCCAAAGGATAGAATTGTTTTCTACGTGCATAAATGAAACTTTTCCATGATGGAAATACATTACCCACTTGTTGTGTTCCCTTTTGCAACTTGCTTTTCCACTAGATGAGAGCTGTACTTGCAAGTCTCAAAGATGCCAACTTGATTTGTGTGGCCTCATCTTTGATCTGTTGCACACTGCAGTATACCTCCATCTGCCTAATCCAATTGTCAAGTTTCTCTTCATTTACTTCACCATCATATATGGGCAACTCAAATTTAACATCAAGTTTTAACAATGACATTTCATTCTTATGCTTATAAACATTTTTCTTTCCATTAGATTTAGAACTTGAACTTGAAGAAGAAGGAGAAGAAGGAGGTGATGATGGAGGTGAAGGAGGAATCTGAGGATGATCCTCTTCCTCTTCACTTTTTCCCTTTGAAGATTCACCCAAAATTGGTCTCTTTCGTTCCAAGTAATCCTTGTACAAAACTTTCACCATCTCCGACATAGCAAGGAATGTTTTCCGAAACTCTTTCTCATCCTGAAAAAGCCCCTCTTCCAATGCCATATTCTCACCGTGAGAAGCTCTCTTTCTCAATCCAATTAATGGATTCTATGCAACAAGTTCACCTTCACCACGCTGTAGCTTTTCCCTGGTTAACATGGAAAACTCAAATCCAAACGTCAACTAGCTCTGATACCACTTGATCCGTAGGATCTTTTAATGACTATGGTTGAGTTTTAAATTGCATGTGTTAATTAACCCTTTTAAGAAGCTTAATGAAAGAATGAGGAAAAGAGAGGAATTATGACAACCATATACACATATGCAGATCTGAAATGAAGTAATAAACAACAAACCATAACAAGAGGATTGATAATGGAGTTCGACACAACGTTGCTTACGTCTCCGGGCCTTTCTCTCTGTGGGGGAGGCTTATTTATTTCTGTTCAAAAGATCAAAAGTACATCACAAAAATGCCAAATGGATACAATACTGATCTTCTCATGTTCTTCCAGATCTCTAGAACCCAGCAAAAGAAATGG
Organism: Picea engelmannii; assembly: GCA_009831015.1. Classification (NCBI taxonomy): domain Eukaryota; kingdom Viridiplantae; phylum Streptophyta; class Pinopsida; order Pinales; family Pinaceae; genus Picea; species Picea engelmannii. The sequence continues at coordinate 702,875 of ML776846.1, read as the reverse complement.
CATGCAAAACGGATGACCGAAGCTCCTAGAAATGGCCCGCAAGCATCTGATCCTCAATAGCTTCCCTGCATAAAAATGGATTTGGCTTGGCTTCCCTTCATCATAAATCTGCTTAGACTATCCTCCATGGCCTCAAACATGCCTGGTTCATATAGATCTGAAGTTGGTTATCCATTCCCAACTTCCTCCCAAAATTTGGGCTCCAAAAATTCCCAATATCTCCCCAAAATGGGCCAAATCCTCCATTAACAGGCATAAAAATCATAAAAAATCAAAACTATATAACAAAAAACCACTTTGCATATAAATTTTGGGCACAACCCCCTTTTGGTGCGTGCCCTTGGTCATATGGTAGGTGGCCATGTGGCCAGGCGCTCCATACGTTACGCGCTAGCCTCTTGTCCAGGCTCCTGGTCTTCAGGCATAGGCATAGGACCGTGTCTTATCAACTTACCCCCATGCCCTTTTTGGTGGATGGCCCCTAGTCCTATGGGATCCACCTGAGATATGAGGGCTGGTCCCTATTTTCCAACTCCCGCTGCATTAAACCCCCCGCGCCCACAACCATATGGGGCGGTTACATGGTAATGTAATATACCGTGGGCTGGGGCTAAGCCCCAACCCTTTCCGCCTCCGTTTAAAACTTTAACCAAAATCAAATACATTTTTTGCTACATAGTTAATAAGAACCACCAGTGGAGTGGGCGGTTAGCCCGATCCTACTAGTTCGTAGCTTGGAAGTGGGTCGGGGGTTCGATTCCGGTGGAGACCCCATAATTTTACACAACGTCGAAATCCAATCACAGGGTGCCACATGGCAACCCATGACTGGGCCACATGGCACCTCAACAACCAATAGAGGGATGCCATGTGTCGAATGCTGGTTCGTCCATGTATCTGCCACATACCCTGCCACCTGTCACTATACCTGCCCAGTCATCCTGTCGACGTCATCCATGCCACGTCAGCCTGTGCCATGCGTCACCCTTACAGTGGTGACATGTGTCACCCTCTGACTGGTCCAACTGTACCTATCATGTTCTCCATCACCTGCCACATGTCGTCACCAGAAGCTTCCACGTCATCTGTACGATCGTACGACCTGTACAGTGAGCCTGCCACATGGCACTGTACGGACTGTACAATCACCCACTTTTTTTGCCTATTTGGGTTTTTGGACAGAACGCGATATATTTCGCATACGGAGCCCGTTTGACGAAGTAAATATATGGAAAGAATCGGGAAGATGAGGCGAACGCAATGGTGTTGGTTTCGTTGGATTCCGAACACTTTCATTTTTGAGCCTTTTTGAGCCCTGTCAGGCTTCTGGATCCGATTCTGGATCGACAGTTGCAATCTCTGATGTATTAAGCTCTGATGCACCTTCATAAATAGTAAGCTTTATCGTTCAATCCCAAGGAAAATATTCAATTTGTCCCTGACAATGGCAACATAAATGTTAGCACTCGAAGTCACCTCTGGATTGCGGTAGAGGTAAGCCCAGTACCCATCAGTTTATATGTCACAATGAATAAATTTAAGGGTGGTGTAATGGACACATCCTCAGGATTATGTTGCTTTAACTCAGAAAACTGGGCTGGTATGCATGAGCATATGAGGTCTTGATCTAACTTCAGTCAGTAATTTGTAATAAAGGTGAGTATGGGGAAGAACTTGAGGAGAGTGAAGAGTTCTTCTATGGACATTCGGTCTTCCAACAGCCTAAAGAGGAAAAAATCATAAGACAAGATTCTCTTGGTTCAAAGTTTTAAGGAACTGAATGAAATTATCACTGAACTGAAATCAAACATACATCACAATTCAATAACAACAACCTGACTGGATCTTCAATTCCTGAGTCATTCAACATTGGAGGGAAAAGGCAACACATAAACTGATTAAAACTGGTCACAATGTCACTGTGATCAAACCTACATCACAAAAACATAACTACCCTCGACTGGATCCTCCATGCCCGAGTGTTCTAACACAACTGTTTACAGAGATATGAAAAGAAGCTTACTTACATTAAACAAGAAGTCTCAAATACAAATGCATAACTAGAAGAACCAAAGATTCATTAAAAATTTACAATACAGGAGCCTAGCTCAACCATCGACCATAACAAAATATCAAAAATAACTATTTATACTCAGAACTACTAGGTCCCATTAGGAGCATGCTCTAGTCACTACATTTAAGGCTTAGCATCTACATTTTCTTCTATCAAGATGCACTTGCATTCTTCTGTCAGACGCAAGATCATATTAGTATGGGCTTTGCAGTAAAATCTACTGTCAAGGGAACTTTGGGTTGACAGTTTGTCTCTACGGTCAATTATTCCATGCTTTCCATTTATGGAACAAAATGAGGTTCCAACCACCCCTCTATTTTCATTAACTACTTTCATCGGGATTGGGAAAAGACCTGACACTCCTGAATGTTCCAAGTGAGCTCACGACTCCTTCAAGTCAATTCTGGGGCCTCAAGGCCACTCATATCTTTCTTTGTGACCAAATAAGGCGCTTCATCCTTTTGCATGACTCCTTTCCATCACCCCATATTCAATGTGACCTAGGGTCATGACCCTACGTAATTGCGTGATTGCGGGCGCGACCAAGGGTGGTTTGAAAGAAAACCACTTTTTTCCCCACAATTCACCATGAATTGCCATGCGTCCTTTTCCAAAAACCATGGTTCCGATTGTGGCCTACCCTTGAAATTTTAAAATGTGCGCACCTTCCGACCCCGCAATGGAGTGTGACCATTGATCTTGTGATCTGATATGAGGCTTCTTGATCAATGACCCAACTTTGGTGCTTTAGATCAATGGATCGGATGACACACATCCCTTTGCATTGGACGACCCTAATTAACATCGACATTTTGAGACTCGAGGCTTCACGCTTTTCTCCATGTTGAAACCTTCGAAATGTGAAATCACGATTTAGCTTATCTGCTGCCATGTGCTCCCCTAGTTGGACGACTTAGATCATTTCTTGACTTTGCATTTCACGAGTTTTCATTGTGTTCCATGCTTAAATATCCAAGTCACGAAATCCCAATTGCTTGGATCGAGCGACACGTGTCCTTTTGCATCAGACGAACCTGATCTACCTTTCTCCCAATGGTCTAGATCTCCCTTCACGTGCTCGGATCTAACGGTCTAGATTTGATCTTCACCTGCACCCTAGATGTGGATTTCGATGATCCAAATCTCTCTTTTGATCAACGACTGCGATCTTTCCACTATTTCGCATTCCACGAGTTCTAAAGACTCTTCTCTTTGACCACTCCATCTCGCAAAACCACAAAATTGCTATTCGTGCACCACATGTCCTTTTGAAGTGAACGACTCAGATCATTTCACGATTTCACATTTTGTGAGTTCTAATGAATCTTCCCTTTGACTGCTCCGACTCGCAAAATTGTGACTATGCTGATCGTGCACTACATGTCCTTATGAAATGAACGACCTAGATTATTTCACGATTTCACATTTCGTGAATCCTCATGAATCTTCCCTTTGAATGCTCCATTCCGCGAGTCAACAAAATGGTAATCTTGTGCCACGTGTCCTTCCTAGGATGAAAAACTAGGATTGGCATCACAATTTTAGAACTCTGATGCTATACTTCGTGCAAATCTATGATCTCGATCACCCAATGGTCGTCGATATGATCTTCCTGATGGATCTCTGTCGTTGAAAGCTGATCTTGCTCGCTTGCTTGATTTAAGTCCATACTAGTCCGCTCTAAGTGTTGCGCTTGTGCTTATGGCTGTGGTTTTTGTGAACAATCACCTAGATGACTGACTGAGGGATCAAAAAAACAAATGATCAGTGATAGAGGTCAAGAGAGAAGTGATTTTTCTTATATAAAACAGGTCAATCAAATAGATAAGGAAAACAAAAGAAAAACTACAATCCGAGAGGAAAAAATTATAATCGGGTTTGCAAAAAGAGGAGAGACAGGGAAAAACACAGACCTAGGTAGAAACCACAAACCCACAAGACTCTTGACAAGTTTGTGTGATAACATTGTGGACATGAACTTGACTATTTCAGCGAAGTGATCATCAACTTTTCTGATGGACAACAACAGTGCATTTGGAAATGTATCATCCAAACTAGTAGGTTCCTCGCGATGTTCTAACCTGGATAAGTGATCAAGTCCTTTATTCATTATTCCTGGATTGACCACAATCTCAAAGTCATACTCTTGGAATAATAATAGACGTCTACATATTCTTCCCCCCAACATTGGATTGTTGACTAAATACTTCAATGCAGAATGATAAGTGAACATCTTAAAATGTCCTCCCAACAAGTAGTGCCTAAAATTTTGTAGCACATATACTATAGCTAAGCCTTCTCTTTCAGTGGTAGTATAATTCCTTTCAGCTGTAGAAAGATTCCTGCTAGCAAAGGCTATAGGGTGGTTAATGTCTCCTACTCTTGGTTGTGCTAAGAATGCTCCTAATGCAATGGATGAAGCATCGACATAAACATTGAACTCTTTACTCCAATTTGGAAAAACGAAGATAGGTGTAGTGACCATTTTCCTCTTTAGTGTGTCGAATATTTGTTGGCATTCTTCTGTCCATTGAAACTTACTATCCTTCTTTAATATCTTCTCCATAGGTGCTATTATCTGTGCGTATCCCTTAATAAACTTTCTGTAATATCCATTGTGTCCCAAGGCAGTGCGCAGTTGTCTAACTGAAGTGGGAGAAGGTAGATCAACAATGATAGCAATCTTGGAAGGATCTACCAAAAACCCCTGCTTACACACAATATGTCCTAACAACACCCCAAAAGGTGAAAAAAAAATACGCTTTTTCAAATTCAGGGCAATCTGACATTGCCTGCACTTATCTAACATTAATCTTAGACATTCAATATGATCTTTTAGTAGACTAAAAATGGTCCAGTCATCAAAGTATGCCTCCAAGAACTTATGTAAAAATTCCTTAAATGCTTCTACCACCACCCTGGAAAATATGGCTAGTGCATTCTTCAACCCAAATGGCATCACAGTGTACTGAAAATAACCCCATTTTGTTGCAAATGTGGTCTTATGTTTGTCCTCCTTAGCAATTCTGATCTAGTGATAACATGAAAATCCATCTGTAAATGAATATACTTCCTGTCCTCCTACAATATCTAAGACTTCATCAGTAAAATGTGTAGGAAATGGATCATGTAAACATGCATCATTCAACTTCCTTAGATCTACACAGATTCTGATTTCTCTTGACTTCTTATCTTGGACCACCATAGAGATGATCCATTCAGATTCTTCAATTGGTTTTATGATTCCTGCTTCCAACATTCTATCTAATTCAATCTTAACTTTCCGTTTATACTTAGGATTCAGTCTGTAAGGTATCTTCTTGATAAGTCTTGCATCTGTTCTCAAAGGGATGTTCATCTCTCCCATGGATCCTTTTATGCCCTTCACATCTGTGAACTTGGTTGGAAACAAGTCCCGATGCTCATGCAATAGTTCTGTAATCTTACTAATAGTAGCATCATCCCAATAATCTCCAATGTTTTCCATCTTAGGTGCTTGCTCTGTTCCAATGTTAACTTTCTTAATTTTAATAGGCTGCCCAACCAAAGGTAATTCAATCGCTGGCCCTTCTATATCTCTTTGACCTTCAGTTTCTGAGATGTTCACTTTCCTAGGATCATCATCTTCATCAGCTTTAATATTATAACAACCTTGTAACCATTGAAGAGGCGCAATCCATTCATCTTCTTCTTGTTCAAGAGGGAGATTAGATATTTCCTCAAATACCTTCTGTCTTATAATTTGTAAATCCTGATCTACTATGGGGTACTAATTCTCAAATAAGAACGTAGCTATAAAGTTCTGGGTCATTCCATACCAATCTGTAGTGACAAGATGCAGTTCTTCTTGAAGGTACCAGTTGATAGGTGTAGTATATAAGGTGCTAATGAATTTGTGTACCCACTTTTCTTTAGGAATTCTGCTCCAGGCCTCCTCACAACTTTGCATATGGTCCTTAGGACAACTTTGACCTGTGTATCAAGCTTCAAATCCTTCAATTTGGTCTGAAAAGCGCACTGTCAGTAAGGTGCGACATTGTACCCACTCCATGATGTTTTTCTTGTGTGTTCCCCACCATCTAGATGGTGTTTCTTTCAAGGATTCATCTAGTGCCAACAATCTCTATTGTACTAGTACAATTCTCTCAAATTTGACTATAAATATCTCTAATGATTCAAGCCATCAAATGTGGGAAGATTACTTACTTCTGTGCCAATCCAGTGAACCGCCCTAGTCAATCTGGCACACCTCTGTGTAGAGGCTTCATACATCTTGTTCTGCCAATTCTCCAATGCTTCTTCTGAATTTGATGATCATGCACTCTCACTTCGCCAACCTAGATTTCCATCTGCTATGGGATTAATGTAATCCCGTTGTCCTGCTATCAGTTTATAGATGTTGTCTAGCTTGTAGGAGAGACCTTCTTCTCTTATCGGTTTTGTGTATCTGCATCCTTCATCAGGATCAATAGGTGCAATGACCTTAAGGCCATTACCCTCGAATGCCATTATTCTCTTTTTTAGGTCAACAAAAGTCAGATTGTTGAAAGCCCAATCAATTCCTAACAACGCAGGATAAGGACAACTATCATCAACAATCTCGATCACTTCAAAATTTGCAAATGTCATTACTCCATCGATGTCCACACAGACATGCTCTAATCTTCCAAAGGGGCTCACTGCCTGTTGGTTAGCCATCCTGAGTCTAATAGGAGAGTAAATCAACTTAGGTTTTCCCATCAGTGCCCAAGTCTTCTTCTTCATAACGTTTACTTCTGATCCTAAGTCGAGGGCCACATAGACCACATCGTAGTCTCCAATCTAAGCACTAAGGTGGAGATCCTTGATTGTCCTTCTTTTCCTAGATACTTGATTCACAACTCTACTCAATATAGGATCTAATTTCATACTATCTTATCAGGTGTTGTATCTCCTGCACATCTCTTTCATCTTTAATTAAATTGATACAAGTATACAAGAAGTCCATAAGCTTGCTTACCTCTTTTCCTTGCCTCAGTAGGATAAACTGATCGAATGTTGGAGGCATTTCACATTCCCTAACCTATGGTTGTTCCCTAGATGAAGAAGGTTGTTCTCCCACAAATTCTCTCCTTGCTTCTTAAAAAGTGTATTTTTCTCTCCTTGGATCAAACAACTGTGCCTTCTCTGCAAATCTTCTGATCCCTGATCCATCTGTAGGATTTCCTAGAGTCACCCTATCTTCTCCTGTAACAACACCTCCTCTAGTAATAAGAATGAATCTGGGATCCTCACCTCGAGGTTATGATGATATTAGTTGGACTTGTTGGTTTTCTCCTCATCTCTCCTGAAGTTTAGCTAACAACACTGGACACTCTTTGATAACATGATCAAACGAGTTACAATAGTTGTAAGTAGTACAAGAGTTCTGAAAATCCATTTCCAAATGACCTGTCTGTGTGCAGTTATAGCAAATAATTTGACCTCGACCTCGACCCATGCCTCCTCCTCCTCATATTCCTCTAAATCCACCACGAGGGTTGAAGTTTCCTCTTCTTGGGGATTTGAACTGCGCAACATTCCCTTCCTGCTGTAATTCTCCTTGAATTCTATATGTATCCCTTGATCTTTCATGCATTAGGTCACAATCCCTACAATACTTATCATCATTCCCCACAGATTTGCAGAATGTACAATAATATAATACTAATATAATAAAATTCACCAGGGCAATGTCTAGTTCTACATACCTCGCACCAGGGTACAATAGCCTGCTTCAAAGGGTTAGGGGCTCCAGAGGCCAAATATTCATTAAATAGGGGGAAATGTTCTTTGTCACGGCCCTCTGATTTACATCTAATACACTAGATATCTTCTCTTTTCTCCTTTCCTTTATCTTTCTTCATGTCTTCGACCTGTAAAGATAAACTAGTTAACTGATTCAAAATTTGACTCATACCTGGGCTGGTTTCTCCTACAGGGGCGACTTCTAGTTTCATGGAAATCTCTAATGCTTCAGCCTGTGAAGCAACCTTATGTTGCATTAGAGGGAATCTGATGTGTGGTAGGAGAGCAACGATGAACCATTCCTTATGTTGTTCGTCAAGAGTATGAAAACTTAAATGGTTTGTCAGGGTCTTAAACCTCCGATCAAATTCCCAAATAGGTTCAGTCACCTTCTGCTTGATTTTTTTAAACTCTGTAATGCACCGCGACTTCGACTTAGGTTTCTTGAACTCCACACTCAAGGCAATATTAATGTCATTCAGTGGCTTAGGTTATATAGATCCTGAAACAAACTTCATGTACCATCTTAGGGCATGGTCCCTCAAGGTAGTACTAAACTGAGCTCTCTTAACAACTTCGTCGATAAATTGCTTAATGCTCCATACAGATTCACATAAGGACTCATGCTGATTAGGATCTTCAGATCCATCTCCTATGAAGATGGGTAACCTCATTTCATCTGCCATAGATCTTCCTTGGTTTCTTGACTGAGTATGTACTAAACTTCTTGCAACAATACTCTAAGTGCTCTGATTACTTTGGTTACTTAGGTTACTCTGGTTACTTAATGCTGCTAAAACAATAGGAGGAGTAACAATACTTACTTTGACAGTAGGCGCAGTCCCCGAAGTTTCTAGTTCTTCCCGACAAAGTTCCTCAGTCTCTACTTCTTCTGTTCTTGCGAACTCTGAATACTCTTCCTCTGACCTCCCTACTTCCTCTTCACTATATAAATCTTTGTCTTGATTCAATGGCCCATAAATTTTCTTAAATAGGTCCGTGAGAGGAACCTTTCTGAACGATCTCCCACTATGCATGTGTCTAGCCTCTGCGTCACTATCTCTATCTTAATTCTTGAACATTAGCTTTAAAATCCAACTGATTACTATATCTTCAGGATATTCTTCTCGTGCAATAACATCTTAATCTTCAGCTTCAAAAAGTGTAGAAACTTCGCTCTGGGTCCCTTAAAGAAACACCTCTCTACTTGACTATACGATTCTACTATGTCGATAGCAAACTCAGTAATGTACCCTCCAATAGTGCTATCAAACCAGAGATCCACTTCTCTAGACACAACGTTATCGACTCTCTTGAATTTCTTGATCAACACCAACGTCCAAACCACTGGTGGTCTAGATCTGATCTTAAACTGGGTGTCTACTAATATAGCTAACCACTCATACAACTTCTTATGAACTTGTCCAAACAAAATCTCGTGCATGTCAGTAAAGATGTACCTTCCCAAACAATCTTCTGTACTAATGCTAGGGTTCTTGGTCTAGGCTTCGACAAAGTTCCTTTCTTGTTATTCTATCCAGTTCTAAAAGTTTGTATTTTATGGAAACCACCTTGACATTCCCTCAAGAAGATCCCAGTCCTGACAACATAACCATTTGTTGGCACATGGGTAGACCCAAGGTTCAAATCTAACAGCGCACCAACAAGACCTAACTACTGGCCCTTTCGGCAACACCTGTGAAGTAGATGCAATCTCACCCAAAGTAGCAATAGGGGGTTGCACGATACATGTGTCTACAACCAAAAGAAATGCAGGATGGTTTCGGAGCAACAACACAATATATCCTAGATATGTTTAACAAATTTATGCTTAGCTTCACGAAGTTATATATATCTCTTATCTTTAACACACCAATGCAATAACAATATAATAGATAGCAAATACACAAAATCAACCACAAATAAAAACAAGATTTACGTGGTTCACCCTCTCCCTAGGGATACGTCCACAAAACTGCGTTTCTTAATATATTAGATGAAAACATACAATTCTATCTGCGTACTTAGTTTGTAGTGCCCATAATTATATATAAATATCGTTATCAACAATTTATTTATTTTTTAACTAAGGAAAAACCTATTGAGCATAATATTGATATTCATACCAGCGACTTCAACAATTTAGATTCATCAAATATTAAAGACTTCATAGCAGAATAAAATAAATGCATAATTTAACAGGTTACCCGATTTTGATGCTAAGTTCCGTTGCCAGCTGCCTTGCTACTGCTGCTCTCCTACTACCTGCTACAAGTCCAGTCCTATTTCAAAAACATAAAAATTGCCCAAAACTATTGTCCACCCTGCCAGCTAGGAAAACGACCTAGCTCCAGGATATCTACGGATATCCTGGCCCTCCGAGACCAAAACCTCTAGCAACCCCCCCGGTGCACTGTAAATTCCACTTTGTCAATCCACACACAAAATTCCTCCCTCTGTCCAATACTCAGATCTCTCCCAAAATCCTTCTCCACTCCCCATCGAATGATCCCCTCCAAACTCCTTCCCCCCCCCTTATTCCTCCTTCGCCGACACTCCTCCTCCATTAACTCCCTACCTAACTCCTTATCCCATTTTTAATTATCTTATCCACTCATTAAATATCTTATCCATTCATTAAATATCTTATATCTTCTCAGGATTCTTATGTGATCCTTTCTTGTATACRTAACTTAATTTAAATGTTATATTTTATTCTCCACCTTTATTTAATACTTAATGAATTAATGAATTAATTAATATTTAAATGAATCATTAACCATCATGACTAACTCATTAATAATAATAAATTAGAATTGTTATTTTAAGACATAAATGTATTTTAGCTAATCTTTTAGGATTATATTAATAAATTAATTATACTTAATAATCAAGGGTCGTTACATAGTTGAAAATCCTCTCTGTCTCTCTCTCTCCCCTCCTTGCGCACCCAGTTGCAAGGTTGATCTTCGCACCCAACTGAAGATCTAGAATACAAACACTTCTATCTCTCAATATTGCTTACTACCAAAAACAACCAATGATGAACCCCTCTCAACTCTTCTAAACCTCTTTTTATACATTTCATGACTCTTAGATAACCCTAGGTACCAAAACCCTAGGTCCAAAAACCCTAGGTACCAAAACCCTAGGTCCAAAAACTCTCGATCCACATGGCCCACATTTTAAGGGATTCGCCAACCTGTCCTTCCTTCTTCTCCACGAGGTGCTCCAAAGCACCTATTAGTGTCTTATTTTGCTTGCTGACCTGCCTATGATTCGTCTTCCTTGTTGCTTTGTCTTCCTTGATCTTCTCCTTTAATGACTCGCTTTTCCTTTACTTCGCTCCTTCTTTTCTGCTTCTTTGACCACTTCAACCCTTCCTCGATTTGCATGATTCCCGTGTAGTTCGTGCTTTGTCTTTGTTCTTCCTTAATCTTTTCTTTCTTCCTTAATACATAACCAAGGGCCAACTATTAATGTGGTGATGAGGAGAAGAAGACAAAAAATTTCTGGTGAACCATGAAAGATGGGCATGATAGCAACAGATCCTCCATCGCCTCAGGGATCCATAAATTAGAGAGATTACATCAAGACAATGAAGAAAACAGAGAAAATCTAATGAACCATGAAAGATGGGAATGATAGAAACAAAACCTCTATCACCTTAGGGATCCATAAATTAGAGAGATTACATTCAAACAAGAAGAAAAACAGAGAAAATATAACGAACCATGAAATATGGGCATGATAGAAACAAAACCTTCATCGCCTCAGGGATCCATAAATAAGAGAGATCACATTCAGACAAGAAGGAAAACAAATAAAATCCGATGAACCATGAAAGATGGGAATGATAGCAACAAAACCTCCATCGCCTCAGGGATCCATAAATCATAGAGATTACATTCAGACAAAAGGAAAAAAAGAGAAAATATGACAAACCATGAAAGATGGGCATGATAGCAACATAACCTCCATCGCCTCAGGGATCCATAAATCAAAGAGATCACATTTAGACAAGAAGGAAAACATAAATAGCATGTAAACTAAGAAGTCGGTCTGATAAAATTGATTCAAAGGAATTTTCAATAACATATATTTACAACCCAAGCCCTCAGGCATACAAAATGAAAAATTACAGATCCCTTCTCCTAAAAACTTTCTTGGCTCTCCATCCAATGAAAAACACTCCGATCCATTACAAAATCTAAACTGATCTATTTATAATTAGAATAGTCCACAATTGTCAGGAGTGTGACCTGGATATCTTGTTTAATGTTTTCGTCTTTGCATTCCTTTGTCAGATTGTGCGTGTATCCTTCTGTGTCAGACGTAAACTCAGATTAGCATGGGCCTTTCTACCCTCTGTGGTATCACCGGATGAATGTCTAGTCCTCCCGTCCATGGCTTCTATGCCTTCAATTTATGCACTGAGATGAGGTTTCAGCTACCGGTCCTTTTCCATTAACTGAATCCTCCTCGAGATCGGGACGAGGATCAATGCCTAGGGGAACGCCACACACTGCTCTTGTATTAGATACTATATAAGCACGTGATTTTGGGGCCATCAAAGGCAGTTTGGATTCACACCACTTTTGAGCCTGCAATTCACCACCTTCCACCACGTAGCTCTTTTGTTATACCATGGTTTCGATTGCAGGACCGCTCAAAAATTTGATCGTTCAAGCATGTTGTGTCCCCGTAATGGAGCGTGGCTGTTGATCTAGCTACGATCTGTGATCTAGGAAAGCCTTGATTTTGTTGCCACGCCCCGCTCTTGGATGGAACCTCCTTCTTGCTGCGAATATCAATGAATCACAATTACTATGGGAGTTCGGGATTCAGGCCTTTTCAATGCATAGCTTTCAGAATTCTCTGAAGTGACGAATTCCTGAAGTGAGAGATCTAGTGCTATGTTTCCTCTTGTTTTGGATGACCAATATTTACTTCAGGAGTTTAGGCTTCGGGCCTTTTTCTCCTACTTGCTTGCAAAATTCTGTAAAGTCCCAAATTCCCTTAGTGAGAGATCTAGTGCCGCGTGTCCTCTTGTTTTGGATGACCGAGATTTACTTTGGGAGTTCGGGCTTCAAGCATTCTCTTCTACTTTCTCACGCAATCCTTTGAAGTGCCAAATTCCCAAAGTGAGAGATCTGGTGACGCGTGGCCTCTTGATTTGGATGATCAAGATTTACTTCGAGAGTTCGGGCTTTGGGAGCTTTCTCTTGCTTGCTTGTGCAATTCTCCGAAGTGCCGAATTCCCGGAGTGAGAGATTTGTCGACATGTGTCCTCAGCCTTTAGTGGCTCAGATTTACTTCAGGACTTCGACTCATGTGCCTAGTCGATAATCCTTTCATGAATTTGAAATCCTGACTGCCTGAGAGCTGTTGATCCGAACTTCTTATGGGATCTCCACCGTTGAAAATCAAACCTGCTTGTTGGTGATTCAAGCCCGAAATGGAGTGCTCCGAATGCTGTGCTTTGTGCTCAAGGATGATATCTACGTAGACAATGGACTTGGTTGTCCTGCGACCTCTTGACAACTATATGTGATAACATTTGGCTTCATAGGGGATGGCATGCTCCCTACGAGATGCCAAGAATGCGCATTTCCAGTGCCTTAGCCTTTGGGTTGTAGATTCAAGCTCCAAAAATATCATGCCGAAGACAATTGGCTGATATATACACTATGCTACTTACAAAAAGAAAACAAACACATGTGCTCCAGAAGGAGCTTATTTATGTGCAATCCTATACTAATAGATTTTTACAATATGCTAGGTAAAAGCAAACTTCCACCATAGCCACCCAAGTGACTTCCTAACGGAAAAATTTCTTACTCTGCCACTGATCAACAAGGGATAATGAAACTGTGACAATAAATTGATTACGTTTTTCAAATTACCCCCTAATGCTGTAGGTAATATAAGGACTAGAGGCTTCAATACATAGCGGAAATGCAACTCCATGTATTCCCCTACAGTTTCGTAAAATAGGTGATAAACCTTAATAGACTGGTAAAAAAAAACCTGCTCTGCTTTATAGCTGCTTACATCTGGATGAATGTATGTGGAAAGCACATGTGAGTGAAAGGATGATGTAGGCTGCTGGTCCACTTCTCCTTTGTCTGCTCCGATAACATCTACTAGCTGATGGAAAGAAATAGCCTCATGTATATCAATGGATGGCTCTTTATATTTATCATTCTTCTCTTGGTAAAAACTTCCACTTTCATTATAAGGCTGGATGCTAATGGATTTCTCTTCAAAAAACACCTCATCATCTTCATCACTGTCTCCATAATGATCAAATAGAGGAGGAGTCTTGAATGACATGCCAAGAGGTATCTTCATCCCAACATGAGCAAACTATTCTTTATTATCAAACACATGATGCCTTTAAATATTCAATCCAGGAAGCAATATCTCATCATCCTCATATGAGTCGAAATAAGGATGCTCATATCTAGGCTTTTTAGAGACAAGGCTACAAAGAACATCAACTTCCAGAACATACTCAATTTCTATACTTTCCTTATTGAGACAACAAACACAATTTTCATCAGATGCAGATGAACATGGAAGAGAAAAAAACAATTCCTCATCCAAGGCATCTTCTTCATTCTGATAGCCTTCATAAGAATCATCTATATCCCGAACATAGTCTTTATACTCCTCACAACAACTATGACAAATTAACTCAGAGGAATAAAAATTTTGCCAATGAATATTGAAAGATGCATGAATCCATTCCAGGGAGGAGATGTTAGCAGGGGGAAAGGATTGATACCACTTACAAGCATCTCCTTCTAATGAGTACATGAACATCTTCATTAACGCATCCTCATGATGTATTCTCCACTGATGCATGAGTTCATGAAACTCAAGCAGATGCTTTGTAGGGTTGTCATCTCTATGTTCTCTAAATGTGGGAAAACAATCACCCCACTCATCCATAGTAGGAACAACATTTGGAAAATCAGGAACATAATAGAAATTAAAAGGAGAAAACCTCTGAGACAAAATGGATTTCATCTGAAAATATGACTTCTTCAAAATGTGGAGTCGCCACTGGATCCTTTAATCGCTGAGTCACTAGGTGAATGATATACAGGCTAAATGTGTCTGGTCTTTGTTCACCATCAAATACCAGATATGGTCGTTGCCATTCTCCCAGAGAAGATATCTTCACTTTTGTCCCCAACAACGATGCCATTAATGTTAGCACTGAGAGTCACCCTCTGACTGCAAGAGGATAAGCCCAATACCCATCAAGATAAAGTAAAAGGATTAAAATGGTTTGAGAAGGTGGATCAATGAGACTCCAGAGAGAGGAAAAGATAACAGAAGTAGCTGCAAATCAGTTCGGGACCATTGGGCTGTGTAGTAATAAGTATCATGGATAAGGAAGGCATTTAAACCACCTATTAGACAAAAGGATTAATGTGGTGATGACGAGAAGAATAAAAAAAATATCTAGTGAACCATGAAAGATGGTCATGATAGAAACAACTCTTCCATCGCCTCAGGGATCCATAAATCAGAGAGATTACATCCAGACAATGAGAAAAACAAAGAAAATCTGACAAACCATGAAATATGGGCATGATAGCAACATAACCTCCATCGCCTCAGGGATCCATAAATCAAAGATATTACAATCAGACAAGAAGAAAAATAGAGAAAATATGACGAACCATGAAATATGGGCATGATAGAAACAAAACCTCCATCGCCTCAGGGATCCATAAATCAGATAGATCAGATTCAGAAAAGAAGGAAAAAAAAACAAAATCTGATGAACCATAAAAGATGGGCATAATAGAAATAAAACCTCCATCGCCTAAGGGATCCATAAATTAGAGAGATTACATTCAGACAATAATAAAAAGAGAGAAAATCCGACGAACCATGAAAGATGGGCATGATAGCAACATAACCTCCATTGCCTCAGGGATCCATAAATCAAAGAATTCACATTCAACCAAGATGGAAAATAGAAATATGGTGTAAACTAAGAAGACGACCTGATAAAAACGATTCAAAGGAATCTTCAATAAAATATATTTACAACCCAAGCTATCATGCATACAAAATGAAAAATTACAGAGCCTTGCTCCTAAAAAATCTCTCGGCTCTCCAGCTTATGAAGAACACCCCCCTCTATTACAAAATCTAAACTGATCTATTTATAATCAAAATAGTCCACAACTTCCAGGAGTGTGACCTGGCTATATCGTTTAATGTTTTCATCTGTGCATTCCTCTGTTAGAATGTGTGTGTATCCTCCTATGTCAGACACAAACTCAGATCAACATGGGCCTTTCTTCCCTCTATGGTACCATGGGCTAATAGTATAGTTCTCTCACCCATGGCTTTTGTGCCTTCAATTTATGGACTATGCTGAGGTTTTAGCTACCCATCCTTTTCCATTAACTGAATCCTCCTCAGGATCGGGATGAGGATCAACGCCTAGGGGAACTCCACACACTCCTCTTGGATTAGATACTATATAAGCACGTGATTGCAGGGCTGTCAAAGGCGGTTTGGATTCACACCACTTTTGAGCCTGCAATTCACCACCTTCTGCCACATAGCTGTTTTGATATACCATGGTTTCGATTGTGGGACCACTCAAGAATTTTATCATTCTAGCATGTTGCTTCCTCGCAATGGAGCGTGGCCGTTGATCTAGACGTGATCTGTGATCTGGGAAAGCCCCACTTTTGTTGCCACACACCGCTCTTGGATGGACCCTACATCCTGCTGCGAAGATCAATGGCTCACAATTACTTTGGGAGTTCGGGCTTCAGGTCTTTTCAATGCATAACTCTTACAATTCTTTGAAGTGTCTAATTCCCAAAGTGAGAGATTTGGCATCACGTTTCCACTTGTTTTGGATGATCAATATTTACTTTGGGAGTTTGGGATTCAAGCCTTTTTCTCTTGCTTGCTTGCGTAATTCTCCGAAGTGCCGAATTCTCGAAGTGAGAGATCTGGCACCGCATGTCCTCTTGTTTTGGATGACCGAGATTTACTTCGGAATTTTCAGAATTTGAGCCTTCTCTTCTACTTTCTCGCGCAATCCTCTAAAGTGTCAAATTCCCAAAGTGAGAGATTTGGTGACACGTGGATTCTTGATTTGGACGACCAACATTTGCTTCAGGAGTTCGAGCTTTGGGAGCTTTCTCCTGCTTGCTTGTGAAATTCTCCAAAGTGCCAAATTCCTGAAGTGAGAGATTTTTCTATGCATGTCCTGAACCTTTAGTGGCTCAGATTTACTTTGGGACTTTGGCTCCTCTTCCTAGCCGTTAATCCTTGTGCGACTTTGAAATTTTGACCGCCCGAGAGCCATTGATCCGAACTACTTATGGGATCTCCATCGTTGAAAATCAAACCTGCTTGTTGGTGATTCGAGCCTTAAATGGACTACTCTGAAAGATGCGCTTTGTGCTCAAGGCTAATATCTGCATAGACCATGGAATTGGTCGTCCTGTGACCTCTTGAAAAGTATATGTGATAAAATTTGGCTCCACAGGGGATGGCATGGTCCCCACGAGCTGCCAAGAACATGTAGTTCCAGTGCCTTAGCCTTTGGGTTGTGGAGTTGAGCTCCAAAAACATCATGCTAAATAAAACAGGCTAATATACACCATTCAAATTACAAAATGAAAACAAACACATGTTCTCCAGAAGGATCATATTTATGTACAATCCTAGATTAATTTATTTTTACAAAATGCTAGGTGAAAAAAAACTTCCACCATAGCCACCCAAGTGACTTCCTAACAGAAAAATTTCTTATTTTTCCACTGATCAACAAGGGATAATGAAACTATGGCAACAAATTGATTACATTTTTCATATTACCCCCTAATTCTGTAGGTAAGATAAGGCTTGGAGGCTTCAAGACATTGCAGAAATGCAACTCCATGTATTCCCCTACAGGGTCATAAAATGGGTGATAAACCTAACTAGGATGGTAACATAAAACCCGCTCTACTTTACAGCTACTCACATATGGCTGAATGTCCATGGAAAGCACATGTGAGTGAAAGGCTGATGTAGGCTGCTGGTCCACTTCTCCTTTGTCTGCTTTGATAACATCTGCTAGCTGATGGCAAGAAATAGCCTCATGTATATCAATGGATGTCTCTTTATCTTTATCATGCTGCTCTTGGTAAAATATTTCAATTTCATTAGAAGGATGGATTCTGATGCCTTTCTCTTCAAAAAACACCTCAACATCTTCATCACTATCTCCATAATGATCAAATAGAGGAAGAGTTCTGAATGACATGCCAAGAGGTATCTTCTGCCCAACATGAGAAAACTGTTCTTTATTATCAAACACAAGCTGCATTTCAAGATTCAATCTAGGAAGAAATATCTCATCATCGTCATATGAGTCAAAAGAAGGCTACTTATATCTAGGCTTTTCAGAGGCAGGGCTACAAAGAACATCAACTTCCAGAACAGACTCAATTTCTTTTCCTTACTGAGACAACAAACACAGTTTTCATCAGATGTAGATGAACATGGAAGAGAAAAAGCGGATTCCTCATCCAAGGCATATTCTTCATTCTCACAGCCTTCATAAGAATCATCTATATCCTGAACATAATTTTTATACTCCTCACAACAACTATGACAAATTAACTCAGAGGAATAAAATTTTTGACAATGCATATTGAAAGCTGCATGAAACTGTTCCAGGGAGGAAATGCTAGCAGGGGGCAAGGATTGATACCACTTATGAGCATCTCCTTCTAATGAGTACATGAACATCTTCCTTAACATATCCTCATGATGTATTCCCCACTGATGCATGAGTACATGAAACTCAAGCAGATGCTCTGCAGGGTTGTCATTTCTATGTTCTTTGAATGTGGGAAAAAAATCACCCCACTCATCCATAGTAGGAACAACATTTGGAAAAATAGGAACATAAGAGAAATCAAAAGGATCAAACCTCCGAGCAAAAATGGCTTCCATCTGAAAATAAGACTTCTTAAAACCATGGAGTCACCACTGGATCCTTTAATCATGGAGTCGCCAGGTGAATGATATGCAATTTGAAGGTGTCTGGTCTTTGTTCACCATCAAAGATCAGATCTGGTCGTTGTCGTTCTCCTATGGAAGTTATCTTCACTTTCGTCCTTTGCAACAATGCCATTAATGTTAGCATTGAGAGTCCCCCTCTGACTGCAAGAGGATAAGCCCAATACCCATCAAGATAAAGTAAAAGGATTAAAATGGTTTGAGAAGGGGGATCAGTGAGACTGTAGAGATCAAAATATAAAAAAAGTAACTGAAAATCATTTCAGGACCATTAGGCTATGGATTCATAAGTATCATGGATAAGGAGGGCATTTAAACCACCTATTAGACAAAAGGATTAATTTGGTGATGAGGAGAAGAAGACAAAAAATATCCGGTGAACCATGAAAGATGGTCATGATAGCAACAAATCCTCCATTGCCTCAGGGATCCATAAATCAGAGAGATTACATCCAGACAGTGAGAAAAACAAAGAAAATATGACAAACCATGAAACATGGGCATGATAGCAACATAACCTCCATTGCCTCAGGGATCCATAAATCAAAGAGATTACATTCATACAAGAAGAAAACTAGAGAAAATATGACGAACCATGAAATATGGGAATGATAGAAACATAACCTCCATTGCCTCAGGGATTCATAAATCAGAGAGATCACATTCAGACAAGAAGGAAAACAAAGAAAATTTGACACACCATGAAATATGGGCATGATAGAAACATAACCTCCATCGCCTCAGGGATCCATAAATCAGAGATATTACATTCAAACAAGAAGAAAAAAAGAGAAAATTTGACGAACCATGAAAGATGGGCATGATAGAAAAAAAGCCTCCATCGCCTCAGGGATCCATAAATAAGAGAGATCACATCCAGGCAAGAAGGAAAATAGAAATAGTGTGTAAACTAAGAAGACAGTCTGATAAGAACGATTCAAAGGAATCTTCAATATTATATATTTACAACCCAAGCCCTCATGCATACAAAATGAAAAATTACAGAACCTTTCTCCTAAAAAATATTTCGGCTCTCCATCCTATGAAGAACAACCCCCTCCATTACAAAATCTAAACTGATCTATTTATAATTAGAATAGTCCACAACTGCCAGGAGTGTGACTTGGCTATCTCGTTTAATGTTTTCATCTGTGCATTCCTCTGTCAGACTGTGCATGTATCCTCCTATTTCAGATGCAAACTCATATCAACATGGGCCTTTCTTCCCTCTATGGTATCGCGGGCTGACAGTCTAGTCCTCTCAGCCATGGATTCTATGCCTTCAATTTATGGACTGAGCTGAGGTTTCAACTACCATTCCTTTTCCATTAACTGAATCCTCCTCGGGATCGGGATGAGGCTTAACACCTAGGGGACCACCACGCACTACTCTTGGATGAGACGCTATATAGGCACATGATTGCAGGGATGTCAAAGGCGGTTTGGATTCACACCTCTTTTGAGCCCGTAATTCACCACCTTCCGCCAAGTAGCTGTTTTGTTATACCATGGTTTCGATTGCGGGATTGCTCAAGAATTTTAGCGTTCGAGCATGTTGTGTCCCCGCAATGGAGTGTGGCCGTTGATATGGCCGCTATCTGTGATCTATGAAAGCCCTGCTTTTTTTTCCACACGCCGCTCTTGGATGGACTCTGCTTCCTGCTGTGAATATCAACGACTCACAATTACTTTGGGAGTTCGAGCTTCTTTTCAATGCATAGATATTACAATTCTCTGAAGTGCCAAATTCTCAAAGAGAGAGATCTAGCGTCACATGTCCTCTTGTTTTGGACGATCAAGATTTACTTCGGGAGTTCGAGCTTCAAGACTTTTTCTCCTACTTGCTCGCGCAATTCTACGAAGTGTCGAATTCTCGAGGTGAGAGATCTAGTGTCGCGTGTCCTCTTGTTTTGGAGGGCCGAGATTTACTTCAGGGGTTTGAGATTCAGGCCTTCTCTTCTGCCTTCTTGGGCAGTCCTCTGAAGTGTCAAATTCCCAAAGTGAGAGATTTGGTGATGTGTGGCCTCTTGATTTGGATGAACGAGATTTACTTCGGGAGTTCAGGTTTCGAGATATTTCTCCTGCTTGCTTGCACAATTCTCTGAAGTGCCAAATTCCCGAAGTGAGATATTTGTCGACGCATGTCCTCAGCCTTTAATGGCTCATATTTACTTCGAGACTTCGACTCCTCTTCCTAGTCGTTAATCCTTTTGCAACTTTGAAATCTCGACTGCCCGAGAGCCGCTGATTCAAACTGCTTATGGGATCTCCATCATTGAAAATCAAACCTTGTTGTTGGTGATTCAAGTATGAAATGGACTGCTCTGAATGCTGCGCTTTGTGCTCAAGGATGATATATGTGTAGACCATGGACTTGGTCATCCTGCGACCTCTTAACAACTATATGTAATAACATTTGGCTCCATAAGGGATGTCATGCTCCATGGGAGCTACCAAGAATGCACAGTTCTAGTGCCTTAGCCTTTGGGTTGTGGAGTCGAGATCAAAAAACATCACGTTGAAGACAACAAGATGATATATACACTATTCTACTTACAAAAAGAAAACAAACACATGTGATCCAGAAGGATCTTATTTATGTACAATCCTAGACTAACTGATTTTTACAATATTCTAGGTGAAAGCAAACTTCCACCATAGCCACCCAAGTGACTTCCTAACGAAAACTTTCTTACTCTGCCACTGATCAACAAGGGATAATGAAACCGTGACTGCAAATTGATTACATTTTTCAGATTACACCCTAATGCTGTAGGTAAGATAAGTCTTGGAGGCTTCAATACATTGTGGAAATGCAACTCCATGTATTCCCCTATAGGGTCATAAAATAGGTGATAAATCTTACTAGTCTGGTAATAGAAAGCCTGCTTTATTTTACAACTGCTCACATATGGCTGAATTTTTGTGGAAAGCACAGGTGACTGAAAGGCTGATGCTGGCTGCTGGTGCACTTCTCCTTTATCTGATCTGATAACATCTTCTAGCTGATGACAAGAAATAGCCTCATGTATATCATGGATGGATCTTTATCTTTATCATGCTTCTCTTGGTAAAATATTTCACTTTCATTAGAAGGTTGGATGCTAATTCCTTTCTCTTCAAAAAACATCTCAACATCTTCATCACTGTCTCCATAATGATCAAATAGAGGAGGAGTCTTGAATGACATACCAAGAGGTATCTTCTGCCCAACATGAAAAAAATGTTCTCTATTATCAAACACAGGCTGCCTTTCAAGATTCAATCCAGGAAGAAAAAAAAAGAAAAACTAATGAACCATGAAAGATGGGCATGATAGAAACATAACCTCCATCGCCTCAGGGATCCATAAATCAGAGAGATTACATTTAGAAAAGAAGAAAAATAGAGAAAATATGACGAACCATGAAGGTTGGGTATGATAGAAACATAACCTCCATCGCCTCAGGGATACATAAATTAGAGAGATCACATTCAGACAAGAAGGAAAACAAAAATAGCGTGTAAACTAAGAAGACAATTTGATAAAAACGATTCAAATGAATCTTCAATAACATATATTTACAACCCAAGCCCTCAGGCATACAAAATGAAAAATTATAGAGCCCTGCTCCTAAAAAATCTCTCGGATCTCCAACCTATGAAGAACACCCCCCTCCATTACAAAATCTAAACTGATATATTTATAATCAGAATAGCCCACAACTACCAAGAGTGTGACCTGGCTATCTCGTTTATGTTTTCATCTGTGCATTCCTCTGTCAGACTGTGCGTGTATCCTCCCATTTCATACACAAACTCAGATCAACATGGGCCTTTCTACCCTCTGTGGTACGATGAGATGACAATCTAGTCCTCTCGGCCATAGATTCTATGCCTTCAATTTATGGACTCAACTAAGGTTTCATCTACCATTCCTTTTCCATTAACTGAATTCTCCTCGGGATTGGGACGAGGCTCAATGCCTAGGGGACTTCCACACGATGCTCTTGGATTAGACTCTATATAAGCACATGATTGTGGGGCCGTCAAAGGTGGTTTGGATCCACACCTCTTTTGAGCTCGCAATTCACCACTTTTCACCATGTAGCTCTTTTATTATACCATGGTTTTGATTGCCGGAACGCTCAAGAATTTTATTGTTCGAGCACGTTGCATCCCTACAATGGAGCATGGCCATTTATTTGTGATCTGGGAAAGCCCCACTTTTTTTCCCATGCACCACTCTTGGATGGAACCTGCTTCCTACTGCGAAGATCAACGACTCACAATTGCTTCAGGAGTTCGGGCTTTGGGCCTTTTCAATGCATAGCTCTTACAATTCTCTGAAGTGTTGAATTCCCCAAGTGAGATATCTTCCACCGCATGTCCTCTTTTTTTGGACAACTGAGATTTACTTCGAGAGTTCGGGCTTCGAGCCCTTTTCTCCTACTTTCTCGCGCAATTCTCCGAAGTGCCTAATTTTCGAAGTGTGAAATATGGCGTTGCATGTCCTCTTGTTTTGGACGGTTGGGATTTACTTCGGGAGTTCAGGCTTCAAGCCTTCTCTTCTTCTTTCTCACGCAATAATCTGAAGTGAAAAATTCCTAAAGTGAGAGATTTGGTGATGCATGGCATCTTGATTTGGACAACCGAGATTTACTTCGGGAGTTCGAGCTTCGAGATCTTTCTCCTGATTTCTTGCGAAATTCTCCGAAGTTCCGAATTCCTGAAGTGAGAGATTTCTCGATGCATGTCCTCAACCATCAATGGCTCATATTTACTTCGAGACTTTGACTCCTCTACCTAGTTGTTAATCCTTGCGCGACTTTGAAATCTTGACCGCCCAAGAGCCACTGATCCGAACTGCTTATGGGATCTCCACCGTTGAAAATCAAACTTGCTTGCTGGTGATTCAAGCCCAAAATAGACTTCTCTGAATGTTGCACTTTGTGCTCAAGGATGATATCTACGCAGACCATGGACTTGGTCATCCTGCAAACTCTTGAAAGATCTCTTCTTGTCTTTGACCAGGGAATGAAAGCTCTCTTCTTGTCTTTGACCAGGGAGGCATTATAGCCATGCAAGATAGTCTGGTAGATAATCTCTCCCAATATGAGACAATCTGGGACATGAACATGGATTTGGTGGGGTGCACCGGTAGCTCCGAACACTCTGATGTAGGTGCTATCTTCTTTGAAGTACTAATGGCCTATCTTAGCTATCATCTTTTTTTCCACCACTGAAAGCCGAGGGAACTCCTTTCTAAAAATGAAGAAGTATACCCTAGCTATGAACTCATCGCATATCAAGGCATATGATCTCTTGTATCTATTTTCCCATAAGATGCTGAAATACACATGTACAGGAAATTTAGAAATATACCAGCTCAAATTCATACATGCAAAAACGTTCCTTGCGCAAATTACATCCACCAAGTAGGATACCATGTAGAAGGTCAGAACCTCTCCTTCCTTTGATGTCTGAGCCTGTGAAAGATTAATACTTAGCTGCTTGGAGATAATGGCTCCCCAATTGAAACTTCTTATGGATATTTCCATAGTGTATGCCAAGGGCATCCATGCCTCTGAAAATTTGGAGAAATCCTTATCTCCGTATAGCCGACAAATCGATGTCATTAGATACATGTAAGGCTCTCGAAGATTAATTGTGTTATACCAACTAGTGCTCTTGTTTGTGAATTTTTTGTCCTCTTTCCACCAGGAGGATAGCAATCATATGGTATCATGAAACTCATAAAACTTGACCAGGAAGTCTGTGTTTAGAATTTCCTCTGGGTCTCTAAGTTTGTAATACTTTTGAACCTCCACCGAAAGGAAAACACCAACACATTCACCTTCCTTGTTGTTGATAATGCACTTCATCGTGTCCACATGGTCAATTATCCACCACAAGGTTTCGATGCAAGGAAGAAATGGGGTCTGGCTAGACACCTTGTGTAGATTCGACCTCTTTATGTTTGGGAACACTTCATCATCCAATATTCATACGTCCATATTGCTGTGAGGTGTGAACTCAGGGTAATCCTCCTGAATGATCTTGCTATACAGGTCTCCCCAATGTGGCAACACCACTTTAGACCCTATGCTTGCCTCTGTGTCATCGAACACTGGAGGATGGGTAAACTACTTCTTGGTGTATGTGCGAATAACCAATTTTGTCTTTGAGACAAAATCAAGTTCCCTTGCGGTGCCTGGTAAGGAACCTTCTCCAACCTCTAGTTCTTTAAGTTTGGGCATTCTTGGTGAGCGCCTAGTTGTTGGATTTCTTGGAGGAATTTTCCTGCAAACAACTAGAGTGAGTGGCCAACCTATACGAGTACTATTGAATAAATTGTAAGTGTGGAAATGATATAGACGAAGCATACCTCTTCCTTGCACAAGATTAACCTGGTTTTACTGGTACTCATATTTTTAGATCAGGTTGTAAACTCTTCGACATGCTCCCTTGCTGCTTCGTCTGCTCCAGGGAATAAGTGATTTGTGAATAGAATACTGTGTTTGAATATGTCCTTCTAAATTCAAACCGAGAGCATACTTACCTTGTCACATCAGTTCTTAAATTCAGGGGTGTAAAATATGTTCTTCACAATCCATCATAGAATCCAAACCATGCTTGGGATTAAATGCAATGTAGGCTGGCAAAAAAAGAGCGGGTTAATTCACAGTTCATCAGTGGATTCAAACTTCTAATGTTTGGTTGATGCACAGGATATGAATGTGGGTTGCACATAACATTAATTGGCCTATCAAATCGCAAAATTCATTCTTACTTCTGCTGAAAGTGTCCCATCATACTATCGAGCCTTCTCGTATTTTAAAAACTAGCATGATCAACATCGGGGGACAACCACATGGTATTCAAATGGTACCATAGCGCAAAGAGGCCAATATCACCATTGTATAATGTGGAAGGTTCGATGAAAATCCCCAATGTGTGGTGACCTATCAGTCTGCTGATAGTAAATGAGTGAATCGACGTCGACACTTTTCTTTGTTCGTTGATACCTTAATGCAAAATCTACGATGCCAACCCAAGCTACCATACAATGATGACCTGGAAGTATGGCTATGACACGGGGAACATAAAGATGACGTAGGGAAAGACTAAGTCGTATGGACTATTTATGCAGTAGAGAGATGTGGCGGTTGATTTTGACTTCTTCGTGAGAACGCTTCCTTGACATCAATGATTTTATTTATTCATGTGTCCCTGACTACCGTGCTCTATGCTGTCGACTTCGACGATGTATTGACGATCAACAATTGACGAAGTGTTAAAGTTAATGTTTCCATAGTTTCATTTCTCGAATTTTGTCGACGCCGAAGATGTATCAACGACCGATGATCGACAATGGCAGTCATTCCCACTGACGATTTACCTCTTGAATTTCACCAATGATAAAAATGTATCGATGATGTTAAAATACTATCCTATAGACCAAAATTTTCCGATCGACGATCGTTGGAAAAAGTTTTAAACCGTGCACATTTCGGTACTTTCATGCAATGTTACTTAGAAAAATTGAATCTGTCAATAGTTTTAAACCAAAAAAAATATGGCAGATGATAAGGATCAAAATAAAAACATCCATTCATTCATGACACATACCCTTATTAGAAAAAAATGAAAAGTGGTACCCAAAAGAAAGAAATTTCACAAATTATTTTAGGGTGTTTTGAGTGCTCAACAAGATGCAAGATAGGCCTTAGAGTATGGGAAGTACCTATATGGGTATTAAAACCTCAATACCCAAGAATATTACTCGTTTTAAGTGGGAATATTGCAATATATGCAAGGGCTATACCTTCAATTAATAAATAATTATTTAGATGATCTCAAAGCAGTTTTTCAATTCCTAAAGACTTGTTAAAAGCCTCGAAGAATTACTTGAAATTCATAAGTCCCAATTTCATGTTGTTAGTTAGTAGAAATCCCTGTATTGATATGGAGGAAAATATCAACCATCGACTTGGCATGGAGAATGGATCTCAAGCATACATTAATGGGCAAGGTCATCAAAAGTATCAAATGGTGGAGTTGAGAGAGAAAGGGACCAATGACAAAGAGAAGCCCAGACTCAACGATGGTCGTAAATCAATTCGATGGAAGATCAAGACCATTTGTCAGGAAGTTGGGTCAAGGAAGTGGTTGATAGTTGGAGCGAGGAGCTTTGATGATGATGAGAGATTGACGACGAAGATAAAATATCAAGGACTAATAAGAGCCATCGATCGGTGCAAGGGTGAGATTAAATCTCAACCTATTTGAGGAAGGAAGGGAGAGTGGCATCATGATGACGAGGATTCCAGTAAGGTATCCAACATGTTCTTAAGAGGGAACATGTTGACTGTTGATGGGTCAACAAGACTAGAGTGGCCCCGTTGGGTGTGGAGGCCTTTGGCTCTTCACCGTAAACCTTGACTATTAGATTGATAGACCAACGAATCTCAATCATTCATGGGAGGATGTCAACCACATGCCTAAAGTGTGGGTAGGATCATGTGTCGACGACGATGAAACCTCAAGTTTGGATGATAATCATTGATCGATGAGTGGGCAATATGAGATCTTAACCATAGATTCATTGCAGGATATGATGGTTCACCATAGTAAAGGTTGATAAGTGGATGTTAATGGTCATGCAAGTTAGAGGTTTTGACACGATTAGAACCATTGATTTTCAAGGTCTAAAGACCATTGGATCTGGGATATCACCATATGGAGTTCACTGTCAGAACCGTTGGTTGGGGTAACTCAAGACTCATGAGGAGTAGAAACTTGATGATGATGAAGATAGGCCCAAGTGATCGATGCCATTGATATGGAAATCCTGATGGATAGGGTGGCAAGATCCACGCCATATTTCAATTTAGTGCCATGTTGGATGGCACAAGTGGTAGGGAGCCACGTGGAAGTGAGGTGGTTTATCCACTAGAAGCCGAAAAACTTCAAGAGGCTGTAACTTTCGATCACAAGCTCATAATTGGGCATGGTTACATTCTTTGGAAATCTCTTGGCGAGTAGAATCCATCTACAAGATTGAAGTCCAGAGATGGATGAATTAGTGAATGAGGAATTTTTAAAATCCCACCAACTTATGGGAAAGTAGGGTGTCAGGTGTGTTACGTTATCCTTATTCCTTGTTGGTTGGGGAGGGATGCCCCTTCCTGGCGTAGTGGGCGATGTAAAGACATCGAGGATTTTTTGTCCCATAATTAATATGTAAAATGTAAATAGTATAGAAAGTGGGTGAAGATAAAACACACATCTCATCAAAGGAAGGGTGAAGGTAGCTTGTCACTCAGTTTTAGTAAGGATGGAGAAACTAGCTAGTAGAGAGGGTGGGATCTAGAAGAAAATCCTATTAAAAACCTTTAGCCAAGTAACTAGAAAAATATAGATGCCTCACATAACAAAATCATGAAAATATCCCTAAACCACAAACAAACAATCATTCTATATTTAACAATTGAAGTGAGAACAAAGAAGAGTAACAATCATTAATAAAACTAGCAACACTTAGGCAATTCTATTCAACAATTTCTACAAACTATGCCTCTATTTATAGAAGAGGCATGATAGAAGTTAGGGTTACCATCTCCAAGGTCACCTTGCGTTTGTAAAACACTTATCAGTTTGGGAGAAGTAATAAGTGGAATATTTTAGAAACTTGTTTTTTTTTTACATAAAGCGAAATATTATCTTAATTTTTTTGAAAAATGGAAAAAAAATACAAATCAGGAAGATGAAATGGATTTTAAAAATCCTCTTGTAAAAAATGCCAAAAGGTGAGGCATCACCATAATTAATTTCTCTTATATGATATATGATATATATGCTATATGATATATATAATATATGATATATATCAATATATGATATATATAATATATGATATATATGATATATCATATATATGATATATCATATATATGATATATCATATATATGATGGGATTCATGCCTCCAACTGTCAAGTCTTTAATATTACATTTACATCATTGTTAACAACTTGCTTACTATTGTAAATTGAGTGAAGGAAGGGTGTTAAAGCATGCCATCAATGGTAGTTGGAGTTGATGGAAAGAAGGCCCATGATTGAGAAGCTTCCAATCTTTTTTTAGAGGGAAAGAGGGCCTCTAAATAAAGTTTAAAATACTTGGATGTGTTCTATGTTAAAACATATTTTAGGTTTGAAAATGTCTAAAGTGAACCTAATGGTTACTTCACTTGAGCATCCATTATAACAAGGACGAGTCCATATATTACATAAAGAATAAAATAACAAATATTGATTATTAATTGATATTCTTTAATTGAGATACAATTAGCATGTATATAAATACACATAGGGGATGATAAGTCATGTCCTTGAGCAAAGGGCATGACTTATCATTATTACAAAATTAATTACTACATTAGATAATAATTGTCCTATGACTACTATTACATGATTGCATCATGAAAATAGACCTAATATATGTAGGTATATTACAGTGACCCTCTTCACTACCTATAATTTTGCCCCATT
Source organism: Picea engelmannii (assembly GCA_009831015.1). Taxonomy (NCBI): domain Eukaryota; kingdom Viridiplantae; phylum Streptophyta; class Pinopsida; order Pinales; family Pinaceae; genus Picea; species Picea engelmannii. Next base: position 673,440 of record ML776846.1, on the reverse strand, counting down.
TATTAACAATTTATTGCCAAATTAAATTGGGCTGAAATTAGGCAAAAGAGGACTCCTACCTAAATCGATGTTTGGTTGTTCCAAGGTGAAAGATAACATTAAATTTTTCTCTAAACAAAGAATATGTGGTCTAATGTGCCCATGGATTATTATTCCTTTCATTTGACACAGATCATGGATATATTGAGCAAGATTTGGTCTCTAAATGACCCTAGGAAATTGATGGGTTTGTGCACAAATTCATTGAACAAGGACTACAATATAACATCTACTAAAATACCATCTCACTCTAGAAAACAAATAAGTCTTATAGGGTCAAAAAATTGAGATTTTGAGAAGATATGAAAGACAAGAAAGGATTTTTCTTTGGCTATTATATTATGACATCAACAACTACTCTTTTTCTTGGCTTGTTTATTGTTCTATTGTTGACTACTATTTTTCTTGGGGCTTGGCTTGGACAAAAGTAAGGCCTTGGCCTTAGGTTGGCTCTAGCCCCTCTCCTTTTATTTGAGCAACTTTTTAACCTCAAAGAAAGAAAAAGATTTGCATTTATCGGTATCTCATTCAAAACAAATGGTGCCACTATTTCTTCATCGATCAATAATTTTGATCTTTGTGAAAGATTATGGTCATCCAAAAGAAGGGGCACCATATCTTGAAACTCCATTGAATCAATATATTCTTTAATCTCAGTTGAAGCCAAGTCAATTATGTTTCATTTTGTTTATCCATTATCTAGAGGTCTTGCAACTGCTACCTTTAATAGTGAGAATACAAACAACTCCCAATATTGTTGTTATTTAGACCTCAAGGAATGGTGAGATAGGGAGAGAGAATCAACCATTCTTCTTGAATTCTTAGTGGTCCATAAGCAACATTTATATTGGTTTGAATTACTAAAAGGAAAAACATTTCATGAAGACTCTATCTAGGGAGGGAGTTAGGTTTCTTGTTTATTCTATCTCTGGTTATTGAAAGATTATGAATCATTAGAGCCATGTTGGGTATATTCAAAGGGTAGGTATGATCACCCAATAATAGCTTAGGTGGAAGGGATGATGCAAGAGAAGTATGAGGTAGGGCTTATCAACCCAATAGAAGTAGGAGGCATGACTTATCTAATAGAAGTAAAAGGTATGATAACTACTATATGGGTTAAGTGGTATCCAATAACTACTATAAGGGTTGAAAACCTATAGCTAGTTAGTTATTTAGAGAGAGAAGAGTCCAAAATCTGAATGAAAATTAAATATTTGGGTTGCTGTTGATAATTTGACATGCTGTAGGTGAAATGGATTTCTCTTGAAAATTTTTGGTTTTGGGTGTGACTAATTTTTAATTTTTTTTACACTAATTAAATTAACAGTGAAGGCCCCCCTACACTTCTTGGCATTACTCCTAGAAAAATTTTGATTCACTGATTTTTCTTTCTATAGATACAAAGTTTCCTTGTTGGTGATGTTTGGACTCTTTTCAAGATGAATTTTAACTTTGGATACTTGAGTTATGATTAGTTTTTCACAACGACCTCATTTCCACCATAAAATCAAACTTTATATAAGTTTGACCTGTATAAAAAATTAATTTTTTTTGATTTTTTTTGTCTTAGGGCCTGTTGGCCCTTTGGTGCTCTATCAATGATTACGGGGTGGTGTTTCCTTGGTGGGACAATTAACTGCCAAAAATGACAAAGGAAAGGGGGTGACAGTGGTGAGTTCCATCACCCCTAATGGTGGATGAAGGGGATACTCACCCTAGGAAGAGTGACAATGGTAGAGGGGCAGTGGGGTGAAGTTTTAGAGTGTTAATGGGAGGAGAGGCCACTGTTAAGGGTGACTAACCATGGTTTTGATGTATGTATGGGAGGGAAGCATCACACCAAGGGGGTGAGGAGGAATGGGAAATGATGTTAGGGGAGGGATCTAGTGAGAGGGGGTTGGAATGGATGAACACTAGGGGAAGGGGCAAAGGGAAGGGAGTATCTGGTTTATGGTGGGAGGGTGGTTAGTAGATGAGGGAGCCATGAGTGGGTAGGGGAGTTGGGATGGGAGTGTGGGATGAGAGGGGAATAAGGTTTGGGAAGAGTAGGTAATGAGAGAGAGGGATTGTGTGAGGTAGGAGGGAGTAATATACATGAGGGATATTGGGGTAACATGATTCAAAGGATGAGTGGAGAGGGAGTATGGGGTTTCCAACCATGAGGGACTTTTACACAACTCAAAAAATGGGGGAGGGTGAGGGGGCTTGGGCCTAGTTCCTAAGGTGGGTTTGAATCCCTGTCACCCCATATTTTACGAAAAACAAATTTAATACCATTACCAACCAACAACCATAAAAAACAACACATTAATCAAAGAAATAATTTATTAAACACAACCATAAACCAACATTGAGAAACCATGGACCTATGAAATCATGGAGTTGGGGAGGGTATGGGAGTTACCCTATTGATTGTGATTTCACCATTAGTGTTCCAACTCCATGACTCCTCAAAACTATTATAGAGGATGGGAAAGGGAAATGGTAGAGGATGAGGAATTTTCCCAATTTAAACCATGTATGTAAGAAAATGCATGTCTCATTTTGGACCCTTTTACATTTTTCATAAATCATACCCATTGTTTTTAACCATGGGGTATGGCTATGGCGGGACAATGGTTTTAACCATGTGATTTCTATCCCCTTTCAACTGGTGGATCTTGGGAACATTAGCTAGCAAAGGGTTTTAAGGAACTAGGGGCTATGATGTCTCGGGTTCAGACCTCTTGACCTCCATTTTGCCCCAAAAAACTCATTTTTTACTTTCCTAAAATTTGTTTCATAAGTGACATTGAATGCTTGAAGCTAGCAATTTTCCATTGAATTATTAATTTTTCCCTCGAGCTCCTTAAGATCGAATAGGGGCCATATTGAGATGGAATGAGACATGGAGAACATCTTTGGAAAGTCCTTGATGAGCATGAAATTCTTTCCCTTGATGAGCACTAAAATGATTGATTGGAATCATAATTTGATATTAGTGCACCCCTCTCTTTAACCCGGGAACACCTTACCCTAAAAACTATTCTAACTTTGGACCCACAAATACACTATCTTTCAAAGGTTGCCACCTATCCATATGGTGTTGAAATGGAGAAAAAAAGGTATCATAAAAAAGGAATTGATTAGTACTTTGATGGTACTAACCCAACATTTTGATTCTTTGTTGCTAAAATATGATTTACCTACCCGAGAGTTTTTCTATGCAAGTTGCCAAGATCCCACCCTTCAAACTAGTTCAAAAACTTGCAAAGGCTCTAAATTATTCATTTGTGCATGGAATGAGATTGTTGATATGTCATAAAAAATATCTTGAGGTAAGGTATAGTGTGGGAACTCTAATTCTATATTATGATTCCAAATGAATTTTTTTTTAAACTTTAAACCTTTGCCACTAATATATTTCCTTGAAACTAGTCACAATTTTGTGAAAGGTCATACTCAACAACAAGGGGTTGAAACAAAGAATATGTTATACGTTGGAAAGCTATAGGACCAACATAATCACTAGGTATACTTTTCATTCCAGGTTTGGGTTCATAATTTTTGTTTAAAAACTAAAGTTACAACAATGGAATTTGGCCCTTGGGAGACACACAACTTGCACATGTCATAGATCAAGCATACAAACTTGGAATTTGGAAAATGAGGGCTCATTGGAAATACTATCCTAAGAAATACATGGTACAACCATTGGTTGTGAGCTAAAGAATTATATAAATTTATGAGATGCTAAATTTCCTAACTTATACTTAAATTATTAGTCAGGGTGTGTAATCTTGTGAAGAGTTGTACATTGTTTATACAACCCTCAATGATTCAAACTCTATTGAATTAATTTTGCATTGCTAATGCTAAATACTAGAAAACTAAATACTACTAAATGAAACTATTATAAGTCACTTATCCTAGTAAGAGTTAAATTATAATGTAGCATGAGTCATCCAAGGATTAGAGTGACCTTTGGATTTTTAGGCTCAAGGCGACATAACTCCTTCACACTTCATAAATTAAAACATAATTCTTGAAATTAAAGAATCACTAAAACAATAATTAAATGTTGCAAGAAATGAAACTAATTACTAAGAGAAACAAGCTAAATGCTACATAACATAATGCTAAATTCTACATTGATTTCAACATCATAACACTCTTATCAACAACCATATGGTCATGGCACGCTGATGAGATAATGTTTAACATAACAAAATGATTAGTCCAATTGTTAAAATGAAACACAACTCAATTGTTCATCCAACCATAAAACATGGAATACATAATTGAAGAATTTTAAAACACAATGCTATGTAATAGAGATGCAAATACAAAACATACACAAGAGGTGTGTTCACCAACACATGCTCTTCAAGTGGGCCTTGGTTGAAGAGGATTAATGAACTCCTGTATAAAATTTATCTCAATTTTAAAAATAAAAATAATATTTTATTGACGAAAATGTCTCTCGATTACAACTTCAAATTTGTAGCTTTTACTTCTAACCCCAACTATGAACGATCCAAAAAATACCCTAAATCAAGTTGCAAATGAGTTCTCTTACAATGGGGAAGTTATTGGATTCGTTAAGGCTACTAGGGAGTTCTAAGACTAAACCCAACTAATCTCCCCCAAGAATTGATAGCTTCCTTGCACAGGGTATTTGCCATTTTGGCGGGTTGATGGGGAAACCAATTTTTGAGCCTCCTATCCTTATTTATTGGTTGAATCAATGGGATATAGTAGAGGATTCATAGGTCCATCTTAATCCTTAATTGGATGAATCAATGGGTTGTTGTAGATTATAGGCCCGTATTCCTCCTTGATTAGGTTGAAGAATTTGTAAAAGAGTGTATTTATGCGCCAATTGTCCTTCTTGGTTGGGTTGAGGTAATGGGTAAAAAATGGACATCATAATATTTTTTGAATGTCTAACACCTACCATATAATTTTTTAATTGATTTTAGGAATGTAGAATTGTTACATACCAAAATGTCACACTTAGGTGTCACATCTATTACACGCCTTAAGTATCACAAGTGTCATATGCACCTTACTAAGTGTCACATGCACTTTATTGAGTGTCACAACCTTGACACCATGAAAGAATATTTGTCAAAATTCTTAGTCAGTGTGGAGGATAAATTTATCATGTTAAGGTCAAAATACTATGTGCACATGTATTATTCATTTTTATTGAAAAAAGGAAATTAATTTAGTGTGAGAATCTACCTCACATTTAGTTTCCTAATCTCAAGGAGAAGTTGAGAATCTCATGGATAGTTGAGAGATTTTCTCAAACCAATATCCTAATTTGATGGATCTTGAGAGATACTTCCTCCCTAAAATCCTTGAAAGATATTTTCTCCCTAAAAATCTTGGAGATTCCAACTTAGTGGATCTAGTGAGTGATTTCCTCCATGGTTGTTAAGCCTACAAATCCTATATAATGAGGGCATTTCAAGGTGAAATGGAGAGAGGATAAAGTGTGTATATGATACTTATGATATTAAGAGAAACATATTTAGAGTGCATTCATGGACTGGATTGGAAGCTTGAAGGAACGCTAGCACAACAAGGTTGTAAGTTCCCATGTTTTCATAATACATAACTTGGCCTATTTCCTTCATATAGTTGTTTATACATATATGTCTATATAGATAGATCTGCTCTTGTCTTATGATATATTGTAGAAGTAGAAGGTCATGTTTTCTTCCTTGTAGACTTTCTTCATCGCAATAGGAGATTGGACAACAAGGCCAAAGATTGAATATTAGTGAGGAGAAATGTCGAAAAGGAGTAAGTCACACTTCTTTCTTCCATATTCTCTACATGTAGACATACAGAATATATCTAAAGGAATGTTGGTGTCCATTTTTTTGTTTTTCTATCTTGGTCAATAGGGGTCTAGATATCCAAGGGAGATTTCACCTGTCCACAGGGGAATAACAGAAAATTGACAACTCCACTGGGGAGAACACCATGTTATTCTTAGTTTCTAGTCTTTGATTTTTTCTTTATTCTTGATTTTGTACATTTCTCTGAAGATTTTACCTTCCTTGGCAATATTTAGGAAGCTTAGTTAGTCAAGAACTGCACTTTTGCATCATTCTGCGAAAAATTTGGTGTTGTTCAAACTATTGGGTATGTGTTCTATTCTTTGCATGTGTGTGTGTGGGCGTGTTAGATTTGAAAACTGCGTCTGACGATCCCTAATCCTTTTTGGGCGGTTTTTGCTATTTTTAGCGGATTTTTCTATTTTTAGCAGTTTTCTAAATTAATCTCGGATTAAGGGATTAGGGTTTTGGTATCTACGGAATACCTAAAAACATTGTATATATTGTATGGTGAATGGTTAAATTCGATATAATGAATATAAGAAAGTTTTTCCCCGGTTGAGGGTTTCCAATATAAATCTCTGTGTACTATGTGTATGAGCCATTGATTAAATTCTATTTTTCTTAAGAATCTATATGCATTTCTTTACTTCACAGGTTTAAAACTTACATGTGGTATCAGAGCTCATTTTTGGCTTTAGAGGGACGCCTTTGTTGTTGAGGGTTTGGATCGGTCTTGATAGATCAATTTTATCTTGGGTCTGTGATAAACTTGGGTTTAGTGGGAGCTTTCGCAGTGGTGATTCGAGTATATAAAGAGGAATGACGAGATATTATAGAATTAAGATAGAGAAGTTCAATGGTAAAAACTTTGAGCTATGGAAGCTCAAGATGGAGGACCTTCTTGTAGACAAATAACAATGGATTGCTATGGATCCTGGTACACAAACTACTGATACACCGTCTACTAGCACACATGCTACTGGTACACAACCTCATAGTACACAAACTACTAGTACACCACCTATTGGTATGTCGAAGGAATATTGCGAGAAGTTGGACAAAAGAGCAAGGAGTAATATTCAACTCTGCCTGGAAAATTCAATGTTGTTGAATGTCTTGGGAGAATCTACAGCCAAGGAACTATGGGATACGTTGGGGAATTTGTATCAATCAAAGTCCCTGGTAAACAAGATGTTTCTTCGAAAGAAGCTGTATCATCTTAGGATGGAAGATGGAGATTCTGTGATAGAACATCTAAATGTATTTAATACTCTGGTAACTCAACTTGTCTCTGTTAATATTACGATTGCAGAAGAAGATAAGTGTATTACTTTGTTATGTTCTTTTCCAGACTCTTGGGATAATCTGGTTGTAGCAATTGGTAGAACCACTCAATCTACATTGAAGTATGAGGATGTAGTTTCATCCTTGTTATCTGAAGAGATGAGGCAGAAAAACATGGATAGTCATAACACAAATGCTTTATTTGTAAGAGGTCGTACCTAAGACAAGAATCCTGGTAAGCCTTTAGGGGGGAGATCTAAATCTACAGGTAGATCTAAGTCTCCAGAAAAATCTTTGAGGGAATGCTAGAAGTGTGGTAAAACAAGGCATTATAAGAAATATTGCAAGTCTAAAAAGGTTGATAAACCAAAGGGATCTGATAGTACCTCTTCCACAGAGGCGAAAAACTCCAGTGAAGAAGGAGGTGATGTTTACCTGGCATTTACAGGTACACATGCAGACCGTGATGTATGGAAGATCGACTCAGGTGCGTCATACCATGTGACTCCTCACAAGGAGTGGTTCTCTAAATATGAAAAATACGATGGTGGTGATGCATTCCTAGGAGATGACTCGACAACCAAAATCATGGGACGTGGAAGGGTTAAGTTGTTGCTAAAATATGGAAGGATTAGAACTCTCCTTGGGGTTCTGCACATTCCAAAACTTTCCAGGAGCTTAATATCTGTAAGAAACTTGGATGATGCAGGAGTGGATACTATATTTGGAAAGAACACTTGCAAGATGGTACAAGGGGCAATGGTGTTGATGAGGGGAGTTCAGTGTGGAACTCTGTACAAGTTGTTGGGAATCACTTATACTAATAGGTGTAACAGTTCTTTTGTCCTTGAGCAGAAAAATAAAGAAGACAAGACCAATATTGTCCCTGAAAAGAAGACCATGCTGTGGCATCAAAGACTGGGGCATATTAGATGAAAGGGCCTTCGAACACTGCACGGTAAAGGCATGGTTGAAGGTATGTCTGATTGCACTTTGGATTTTGATTTCTGTGAACATTTTATATATGGTAAACAAAATCAAGTAAGATTCCCATATGGTGCTACAAGAGTAAAGGGGATCTTAGAATTGATACACAATGATGTGTTTGGACCTGTGCCTGTTCCATCACTAGGTAAGTTTGTGTATTATGTTTCATTCATAGATGATTTCTCAAGGTACACATGGATTTATTTTCTTAGAAATAAATATGGGATATTTGATAAATTTAAAGAGTTTAAGGCTATGGTAGAAAATCACACAGAGAAGAAAATAAAGGTACTCATAACAGATAATGGTGGATAATTATGTGGAAATGAATTTTAAGAATTCTGTAAGAAGTGTGATATAGCAAGGAAGAAGACTACTCTATACACTCCTCAACAGAATGGATTTGCAGAAAGGATGAACAAGACACTGATGGAAAAAAACACGGAGCATGCTCAGTGGTGCCAAGTTAGGACAAGAATTCTGGGCAGAGGCAGTGGGTACAACATATTACCTGGTCAATCGATCACCTTCATCAACATTGGATGATAAAACTCCACACGAGGTATGGACTAAAAAGAAACCCTCTCTTCAACATATTAGAGTGTTTGGTTGTGATGCTTATGTACATGTTCCAAAGGAAAATAGGAGTAAGATGGATAAAAAATATGAAAAGTGTATCTTTATTGGTTATAAATATGGTGTGAAAGGTTATAAGCTTTGGAACCCAGAAACTAAGAAGACTGTTTACAGTCGGGATGCTGTTTTTAGAGAGGTAAAAGATGTTTCCAAACAAGAATTCCTACCAAGTCAAGATGAACCTGAGAAAGTAGAGCTAGAGTTGGATGATGCAAAATACGAATCATTTGAAGAAGATGAAGCATAAGAAGAAGAATAACCTCATACCCTAGTATTGAGGAGATCAGTGAGAGAAAGAAGGCAACCATAAAGGTATAGTCCACCTGATTTTTGTTCCAATTTTGCTTTATCTATTACTGATGATGATCCCATAACTGTCAAGGAAGCAATGAATTCAGAGGATAGTAAACTATGGAAGAAGGCCATGGTTAAATAAATGGATGCCTTGGATAAGAATGAGGCATGGGATATAGTTGAGTTTCCAGCTGGAAGAAAATCTATTGATAGTAAATGGTTGTTTAAGAAGAAGTTTAATGCAGAAGGAAAAGTGGAGAAATACAAATCTCGGTTAGTAGCAAAAGGTTATTCCCAGGTAGAGGGAATTGACTTTGGTGAGATTTTTTCTCCTGTTTCTAAGTTAACTTCTATTAGATTTGTTTTATCTATTGTTGCTTCTTTTGATCTTGAAGTGGAACAAATGGATGTGAAGACAACATTTCTACATGGGGATCTAGAAGAAGAAATCTACATGAAGAAGCCAAAGGATTTGTAGTAAAGGGAAAGAAAGAGTTGGTCTGTAAGCTTAAGAAGTCACTATATGGTCTGAAGCAATCACCTAGGATTTGGTACCAAAATTTTGACACATACATCCTTGGATTGGGATTTGTGAGAAGCAGGGCTGATTGTTGTGTATATTCCAAGAACATTGGTAATCACTTCATTTATGTAGTGTAGTATGTTGATGAAATGTTGTTGGTAGGAAATAACATGGATGTTATCAAGGAGGTGAAATCACAACTATCCTCCAAATTTGACATGAAGGATCTCGGTGCTGCTTACTTCATTATGGGAATGGAAATTAAAAGAGATCGTGCAAATATGAAACTATGGTTGAATAAGAGAAAATATGTTGAGACGATATTGCAGACGTTTAATATGCATGGAAGTAAACCGGTCATGGTTCCTATTCCTATAGGTTAAAGTTATCTGCATATCAGTGTCCCAAGACACAGGAAGAAGAAGAGGACATGTCCCATGTTCTGTATGCCAGTGCAGTTGGCAGTTTAATGTATGCAATGGTCTGTACTAGACCGGACATTGCACATGCAGTGGGAATTTTGAGCAGGTATATGTCAAAACCAAGGAAGGAGCATTGGACAACAGTAAAGAGGGTCTTCAGGTGTTTATGTGGCACTAACAATTATGGATTGTGCTACCAAGGAAGACCAGGATTGGAAAAAGTGGTGGAAATACATGTCTTTGTTGATGCAGTCTGGGCTGGAGATCTGTATCGTAGAAGATCTACAAGTGGGTATGTGTTTAACCTATTTGGAGGAGAAATTAGTTGGATGAGAAAAAGGCAGGCTGTAGCGACACTCTCAACTATAGAAGCTGAATACATGACAACCACTCATGCAAGCAAGGAAGTAGTATGGATACAAAGATTGTGTTCAGGTATTGGGTTGGTACAACAAGCAGTGAGATTGGATTGTGATAGTCAGAGTGCAATATTCCTGGCAAAGAAGCCAACTTATCATTTGAAGACAAAGCATATTGATGTTCAGTATCACTTTGTGAGAGACATGGTTGAGGAAAAGAAGGTGTTATTGGAAAAGGTTGACACTTTGAAGAATGTTGCAGATTCATTGACAAAGTCTGTGAGCACAAAAAAGTTCTCCTGGTGTAGAGTAACAATGGGCATTGCTGCCTTGGATTGTTGACTATATATAATCATGTGGACCCCTGGATGCAAAGAAAACAACAAGTGGGAGAAAGTTGGGTATGTGTTATATTCTTTGCATGTGTGTGTGTGGGCGTGTCAGATTCGATAACTACGTCTGACTATCCCTAATACTTTTTGGGCGGTTTTTTGCTATTTTTAGCGGATTTTTCTATTTTTAGCGGTTTTATAAATTAATCCCGAATTAAGGGATTAAGGTTTTTCTATATATGGAATACCTAAAAAAATTGTATGTATTGTATGGTGAATGGTGAAATTTGATATAATGAATATAAGAAAGGTTTTCCCCGATTGAGGGTTTTCGATATAAATCTCTGTGTACTATGTGTATGAGTCATTGATTAAATTCTGTTTTGCTTAAGAATATATATGCATTGCTTTACTTCACAGGTTTAAAACTTACACCAACACTTCCAAGCATCTACGCTTCCCCACAATGGCCCATAGAGCATTGAAAACCCTTATCAATGCTCCATGCTAGTGTTCTAGGGAGCGTTGATCCCTATTCAACGCTCTGTCTGCCTCATTATAGGAGTGTTGATCTCCTTCCCGGGCTAGTTTGGAGCTTACTTTGCCTATGTTTTTTAACACTTTTAGCTCAGATCTTTGCATTAAAGTCTTTTATGCTTCATATTGAATTTAATTGATTGCACTTAGGTAATTAGGTGATCTAATTATCTCTTTTGAGTTTCTATTTCTTTTCATATTGCCAAAGTGTGCATGTCTACTTTAGGCTAATTTAATCCTTTTTCTTGCGTAGATGTCACTGTTAATTTGAATTCTTGATTCTGAGAAATTTCAAGTGCCTTGTTTTGATTTTTGGAATCTAATATTTGGATTTTGGAATTGAAACACATTGTGTTAAGTCTTTTATTTGAGTTCTCTTCCCTCAGGTTAACCTTGATCTTGTTTGATTTCATTGATATTATCAGATTTTTATGTTGATTTTAAATTGCTCATTGATTGGATTTCACATCTTTTAGAAGAGTTTTCTTTTGATTCAATTTTTATTTGTTTTGCGAGCATTAGAAAGTTTATATTTTTTGTTTGCAAAAGGCAAGAATTGAGAGCATCTTTGTTAGGTTCTTTTTAGGCTTGTCCATTTGATTACATGTTTGTTTTCTTTATCTTCTTTTGTTTGGGATTCTTTGCAAGTGTCGCCAAATATTTTATTTTCTTTTTGAAAGTGCAAACAAAAGAGATTAGATTTTGAAGATTTTGATATAATTTAGAAACTTTAAAGGAAAAAAAACGAAAGGTTTTTCATTCAACTTTTTGGGGTTTTGTTTTGGCACATGTTTTAAAGTTAAGATTGTATTCATTTGGGATTTTAGAAACATTGATTGGATAGTTTGGCATTTAAGTGAAAGTTGCATGATATTGAGTGCTTGTTAAGAAGAAAAGAACTCTTCTCCTTCTTGTAGATAGAATTCATCGAAAATAAATGATTGCATTTCATTCTTTTTGCATTATATTAGAGTCGAGTCTCACATATCATTAGTTTCATCTCCATTGACCTTCCTGAGTAACAAATCCATTAAAATCAACCAGCGTGCTAATTAAATCAACTAGACATTTTTTGGTTTATAGTACACCAACAATAGCATAGGGTTGGAATATTTGGACTAGGAAAAGTGAGTAAATTGTCCAAGATTACTAAACAACATTGTAGAACACTAAAGAGTGATCAAACCAAACTGTCGTATAGGCATATATGGGAACCCTCTCTAACACAAGGTCTAAACACGAGGTCATGTGTGGAAGAGAAGCAACGATTACCCCTTCAAAGCTTGACCAATCGTAGCGGAAAGATTGTATATTGGGGTTTTTTCCTGAGAAACTAATGGTTTCATTTGGTCTCGGTGCTTCATAAATCCCAAATGTGTTTGGGGTCCTCAGGAGTCTTACCAGTCCACTTGTATTTAGTTCTATTGAAGAATTTTAGACTTTGATATCTTGCCCATATGTTCAGTCCCGACTGTTGACTGTACCCTCTCAGAGGCTGACTACGAGTTGGTAACCTTGGTTGCCTTTCCTAGGTATCTACAAAGGTGACTGTGTGGGTATTCCCATGGTACTTAGGGTAGACGTTGCATCACACTTTTAGTACCCTTGGAGGGTGACTCTATGAAGTGAGAGATTATTACACTGAGAAGGGCTGTTACGTGGAGGTTCGAGTGACTGTTTCTCATATCTTCGCTAGCAAATTGACATCGCCTATTCGGAAGATCCTTCTATCTACTATTGCTTGGTTGATTACCTGTAGATCTCTTTTAAGGGTGTGTGCTTTCATAGTTTGTAGTTGACCTTAAGGATTGTCATTTTACTTTCACTGTGACCGATCAAGGGCTTTAAATATCTCACAGAATGTAAGGTTTTGATCTTGAAGTTCAAGAACCTCAACACGACCCTTCTTATGAAGGAATGGTTGAAGAAAAAACTTCTGAAATCGAGAGTGTAGCTCCTAGAAGTGGCCAACACATAGAATAAATGGTCACAACCTTCGTGGAATTAATTGTATCTTACCCAAATCCCCTTTTTACTGATCTACTCGGCCCACTACTCGTTGAACAACCATCCACGAGATTACTTGATGCTTATTCTTCTTATCATTTACCATCCAGTTCACCTAATAGGTTATCTTCTGATTACACAGATGGAATACTCATTCCCCCAATGGACCCAGAGATAACCACACTGGCACATATCACTACTGTTGGTGCTTCTAATTCTTTGTTGGGAACATCCGTGACCCAGGTTACTCTGACACAACCACTTACGATTACATTTCTCTCCACACATGGGTCGGGTAATATTATTGCTTCACTAATCCCACATATGCAAACACCAATTGATTTAATTGGTTATCCCATTAGTATGATGTCCAACAATCAAGTTGTTCAAACAACTACATTTAAACAAGCTACTCAACCCACATCTCTAACTTTACAAATGGGTAGTTCTCCTATACCCTTCGTCAGAGGTTAATCTTCAGCCGAGGGACAACCTTTAGCTGTGGGACAACCCTCAGCTGGAGGGAAAATTTTTGTTGGGGGGAAACCCTCAACCATGGGGTAAAATCCTATGATGGGGAAACATCAACAAATTTGGGGAAAATTTCTCCTGCAAGTCCTTCCGTTCCCACTAATACCAGCATGTATCCTAGATAACCATACCTAGGATTTGAAAACCCTTTATGGGGTCAACCTAATATGGTGGTAATTCCTTAGCAAGGAAATTTTCCCAATCAATCTGTGAACCCCATGATTCCAAAACAACAACCCCCTCAAAAAAAATATATGGGAGGTCCATTGGACCAACCACCATACATGGGGGGACCATCAGGTCAACCAAAATACATGGGAGGACCATTGGGTCAACCACCATACATGGGGGGACCACCAGGTCAACCACAATACATAGGAGGATCATCAGGTCAATTTCCGTACATGGGGGGACCCTCAGGTCAACCAAAATACATGGGAGGTTAGACATAGTACATGGGAGGACCATCTGTTTTTTCCACCCTATCACAACCTATATATGGTCCTGCTAGTGTTCCTATGTCACATGGCTACTACTAGTATCCATAGGCTAATCGAAAACTTCTCTTCTTGGCTACATTAGATTTTCCTGATCTATCGTGTTTAACCAATAATCCCATACTGCATGCCCATTCTGGCCCCCTATCCCTGCCAAACTACTATTTGATATCCCAAAGTTCGATAGAAAACCTGGGGAAGATCCTAATAACCACGTAATGAACTTCCATATCTGGTGTTATTCAAACTCCTTGATGGATGATTCCATTCGTTTACGAATTTTCTAGCGGACCCTCACAAGAGTGGAAGTGAAATGGTGAATTGAACTGCCAAAATACTCCTTTGGTGAATTTAACTCTTTAGCTATGGATTTTCTGACACATTTCCAGTCGTTGATTCAGTATGAGATTGGTATAGATCTCTTAACCTCGCTTAGAAAATACACCTCCACCCATATTTTTGATCATATTCACGAATGGAGGTGGTGGAGACAGATGATTAAAGTTAATATTTTGGACCAACTCCTGGAAGATTCATTTACCAAGTCACTTTTTCCACCCATTGCTAGAGTTGTTTCCATGGGCGGTGCTATTACTGAGGAGAAAGCGATTAGTCATGCTCAATATTTGGACTTGGTATATTCCCAGTCTGACACACTTTATGATATGATCCCTCATGCTCCTTTCCTGTCAAATGAACCGTCAAGACCTACTCCGGAACCCCATGCTGATGGTGTGGTGGGTTCCATTACCAACACCCAAAATACTCCCTCTCCTACACAAAAATTTGAGGTGAATGTGGTCCAATCCACTTCATCTCATAAACCTAGAGGTAAGAAGAAAAACAAGGATAAATCCAAGAAATTTTCTAACCAACACAAGAGTACAAAAACTACTGATAACCAACTGAAAATGAAATATAAGCTTCCCTGCATGATTTGTATGGAGGAAAACTACACGAAAGATTGTCCTCATCGTGAGGAATTCGCTAAATTTATGAAAGGTACCTCCCAACCTGTAGTGTTAACTGACCCTTTCCCAACTCATCAACAACAAATGGTTACGAAAACCCTGCCCCTCCGCAAGGGGGAAAATGCAGGTCATTCCCACCATGGGGATGCTTCTTCAAGCGTCGCTCAGGTCTTTATGTGTAAGGATACGGTTAGGCTAACGACTAGAGATAAGAATTATGACACTCCTCCATACAATCATGCCAATGGAGGTGATACTGATAAGCCCTCCACTTCCACTCCTCCTCCATCTTCCGCCCCTCTTCATATTGAGAGGCTTGTTGCTGAATCAATGTTGTCCCTGCCCAAGGGCACAATTTGAAATTCAATTTTCAATCCAAGTTCCATGCTGCTCAAAACTACAACATTGTTTAAGATTTGGCGCAAGAACCTTGTGCTATGTCGACACTTGAAGTTCTAAAAAGCTATCCAAGTTAACATAGAACCCTGTTATCAGTCATTGGAGCCGTGGATCTAGAGGTGCCAAATATGATTATGTTTAATCTGTAATATTTTAAACTGAGAGTCTTTCACCACTTGGAATTCTAAATTCAAGCTATGGTTGGTAGGAAGAACATCCATTGTACCATTTTGGATGAAGGAGCTTCTACATGTGTTATGTCTTTGTCCTTCTGGAGAGCCATTGGTTCTCCTAAACTTAACTAGTCTCCTACTACCCTTAAGACATTTTATGGATGTGCTTTCCAACCTTACAAAATCTTAAAATATTTCACTATGGAGTTAAAGGGAAAATTCGTTTCTGTCGACTTTGAAGTGGTTGATGCACCCCTGAATTATAATTTATTGCTTGGTCGTTGTTGGTTCTATGCGATGACTGTTGTCGCTTTTTCATTCTTTCCCATTTTTCAATTTCACCATCAAGGGAAAATTGTGACTGGTTACCAACTTGATTATTGCACACTAGATCTCAATAATTCTATAGTGAATAACATCCCTTTCTTGGGATAGTCCGATCTTAAGTACAAAAGTGTGGGGGTAGGTATCCTTAAGGATTCCTCCCTCATAGGAGTTTTCACCTTACCTTCCCTTCATATACGACATGAGGTTTCCACATTAAACATGATTACGATTACGGTGCAACGATACTTTGAATAATTTAATCCTTGGTTAGTGCCTAGCCCATCTGCCATTACAACACTAGGTGACATCATGTCGCTTAGTCTAGCCGAGTCCGGTCTTCCACAATATTTGGTACCTAAACCTAAACATACAAACCTCTAGCCATCATGTTGGGAAGAAGACCATTCATGGATATTACACCGAGCATAGTTTATTCTCGTTTTCAAGATCGTTAAAAAAATGAAACTGACTTCGAGAAAAGTTCCTATTTCTATGTCAAGCTTGTTAAAAAATGAAACAAAGGATTTTGATCACATTTTCATTGTCTGTTTCAAGATTGTTAAAAAATGAAGTAGACTACGAGCACACTTCGTCGTCTTTTGAGCTCGTTAAACCATAAGAGTCGTCTTTCGAGTGGTATTTTACTCCCTTTTTCGACCTCGCAAGACTAACTATGAAAAATGTATACTCTAGTCAATCATAACTAGAAGAGTTATCCCTTGTATTATTTTACAATTTTTCGGGCTTGGGGGACTAAATTTATGAAACAGAACATCCATGGAGTCATCTTTAAGATCTTTTCAGAATCTCTAAACATGAATATACCATCAAGTTTTCCTTCTTTGGACTCTTAAAACATGCATTGAAGGACCCATACGAGATTGAACCCCTCCTTCTTTAGGTTCGTTAAACATATGATGAGAGAATCATCGAAGATGAGCTATACTGAGCATTTATTACCCTCCTCAAGCTTGTTAAAAAACAAAGAGGTACTTGCCAATAATGGTGGGGGAAAAATGAAGGAAGTGGGTTAAGTTTTTGTAAAACATCATGACAATTGTTTGTTATCACCCTTGAACATGGCACATGTTTGAATCTCGTCTTATAGTTGGGTAATCTGTTTGTCTCCGAATCATACCAATCCCATGAGTCCTCATACTCATTCGACTCACCTGAAGAGTGTGCTGGTGATTGTCACACTATGTTTTGGTCTATCTCTTAGTTGAGTCAATGATTCCAAGTCATTTGTCGTGACTCACAATGCTCAAGGGAAGTTTCACCTCAAACCAACCATATATAGTATTACTAGATTTCATCCTCGTGTTAGTCCATATTCATTTAATCCACCATCTTACATAACTTTCCCATGTTAGTTTCGTGTCTATGATGGGGGATACATCATTTCCCTCCTTCAACGAGTCTGTTCCTGTCAACTTCAACACATTATCAAGGAATTAGACTTAGAAACCAGTTAGTACCTTGGAGCCTGCATGCCTCAATGGTAGGTTTCCTTGTCTTTGACAATAGGTTTACCCCATTAACCTCTTATTGAATGATTCCATTAATGTTCGACTTCAACTCATTTATTCAAATTCACTGGAATGTACCAGGGTACCTTAGGAGTCATTGTTATCATTGGTGATTTCCCTCGCACTTATTAATAATATACATTAATTACCAGTAATCAAGTGGTTTCTACCATGTTCGACATCAAGTCATCTATTCACATGGATAGATTCGTACTATTTTGGGATCGGGATGAAGACCTTGGGTTGGGCGTTTCACTTTGTTATGTACATTACTGAGGCAACAATGGAGATCATTTGAATATACAAAAGATTCCAGTATAACCAGCATGTTGGAAATCTCACTGATGTATATGCTGTCACATAGATCCACTTTGTATTGGTCCATGGCTATGTTTTTTTGTCACATTGTATCTCCACTATGTATTCTTTCATGGCTATGACTTAATCATGTCATGGAGGAATGGATCTACATTGTATATTTGGTGTCCATATCCTTAGTTAGTACTTTCATGGATCCCCAGTGTATTGGTCGACGACCATGCTTTGAGTCATTTAATCTGAGTATGGGTATGCCCACCTCGAAAATGATATATGTCTACTGTTATGTTTGCTTGCAGCTTCCACCCGAATTTCTTATTCCATTTCGTTGATGCACACATTTTTGTAAAGTGTTTCGGCCATCGACTTCTCTTCTGACCTCACACTTTAGGGGGCATTTTTTACACACCAAAATGTCACCCTTAGGTGTCACATCTATTACACGCCTTAAGTATCACAAGTGTCGTAAAGTGTCATATGCACCTTATTAAATGTCACATGCACTTTATTGAGTGCCAAAACCTTGACACCATGAAAGAACATTTGTCACAATCTATAGTTAGTGTGGAGGTGAAATTGATCATATTAAGGTCAAAATACTATGTTCACATGTATTATTCATTTTTATTGAAAAAAGGAAATTAATTTAGTGTGAGAATCCACCAACACATTTAGTTTCCTAATATCAAGGAGAAGTTGAGAATCTCATGGATGGTTGAGATATTTTCTCAAACCACTATCCTAATTTTATGGATCTTGAAACATATTTCCTCCCTAAAATCTTTGAGAGATATTTTCTCCCTAAAAATCTCGGAGATCCCAATTTAGTGGATCTAGTGAGTGATTTCCTCCATGGTGGTTAAGCCTCCAAATACTATATAATGAGGGAATTACAAGGTGAAATGGAGAGAGGATAAAGTGTGTATATGATACTTATGATCTTAAGAGAAACATATTTAGAGTGCATTCAAGGACAATATTGGAAGCTTGGAGGAACACTAGTGCAACAAGGTTGTAAGTTCCCATGTTTTCATAATACATAACTTGGCCTATTTCCTTCATACATTTATACATATATGTCTATATAGATAGATATGCTCTTGTATTATGATATATTGTAGAAGTAGAAGGCATTGTTATGTTCCTTATATACTTTCTTCATTGCGATAGGATCTTGGACAACAAGGCCAAAGATTGAATATCAAGGACAATCATCGAAAAGGAGTAAGTCACACTTCTTTCTTCTATCTTCTTTGCATATAGACATAAAGAATAGATCGAAAGGAATGTTAGTGTCCATTTGTTTCTTTTTCTATCTTGGTCAATAGGGGTCTAAATATCCAAGGGATATTTCACCTGTCCATAGGGGAAATATTCTGTAACAATAATGGGCTACAAAATTGAAAGGACTCTACAACCTATTCAGCCCATTTGGTTTATAACTTGAAAAATGCGTATAAGTGTTGGTGAAAGACATCCTATGTTGATAAAATCAGTAAATAATAATTTTGTAACAAATATACACTCCATAGAAAGTAAAATATCATTCATAACTCATTATTAGAGCTACTAATAACACACTCTCATCAACATACAAGAAAACTCAGAGATTTCAACACAAAAACACATAAAATGTTGTCAAAATAATCATTTGCAAGTAATTAATCAATAAACTGTTAATGTATACAAATTTTGTTATTTTAATAGATATCAATGTTAATGGTGGCAATGTTCATGGTTTTTAGGGGTTGAATGGCCAAACATGCCAATTTTGGGTGTTATAACCCACAAGTTGTTCACCTTGACCAAAATGCTAGGTTTACCTAAATACACCAGATATAGTATGGGTACCATGTATTTTTACCCAATTTTACATAATTGTAATCCATTATAACTTAAAGAATGGCATTTTCTAAAGTCATTTTCATTTTCAAAGGCCATAAAACCCTTTTTTGACCCTTTTCGTTTGAAATGATCAAAAAGAAAAATAAAATAAAATAAAATACAATGAACCTAAAAGTAATGGTTAAAATTTATATGGTCAACAAGTAATATTTTGTTATCATGACCATGTCAAGGATAACCTCAATTTTGCTTATAAATTCAAGAGGCTTCCCCCATTTCTCATATATCATCCATTGAAAGTAAGGAAATATTGCCAAAATTTCTCTAGCCAATCAAGACACTCATTGTGCTTGATGAGAATTTTTAGCAACCACCATAACCACTTTCAGCCATAAGGAGAGGATTCAAGCCATACACTTGGGAAGAAAAAATAACCCTCGCAAGGATGAGGCCACGAAGTCCATATTCTCCAAGAAATCCTCCACAGGTGTAAGTATATTTTCTTTCCATTGGGTAATAAAATATTTTTTCATTCTTTAACAAGGTTCTCATTATGGTTTTGTTTGTTTTTTTCATTTATTTATTTTTCCCATAAATGGCACCAACTTCAAGATGAAAATTTCCATTCGAATCTAGGGTTTCTAGTTGTATTTCATTACTTTGCTTGTTTTCTAGCACAACCACTAGGTTGGAAAACCTTTAGATTTGTCTTGGAGACTAGCTCATAGCTATCAGGAAGCTCCCAGGTGCCAACACATTTTTTGGGGCCATTAAGTGTGTTGACCAATGCACTTTCTGGGCCTATATCTGTGTTGACCAACGTAGGAACATGGGACATTATCTGCAGGGGAAACACACTAAACCATGTCAGTTTCTGCGTTGGATCCAAGAACTCATTTTTTAGTTTTTAGGGTCATGTTCCATATTTTAAAGTTTTTTTTAGGACATGCATTTGTCTTTTTAAATGATTTTGTTGTATATTAATTTTTTTCTTTAATAATTTGATAAGATTGAGAACAAAACCCCCTAGGGTTTCTAGTACCTTTCATGGTTTGGTTTCTTTTAGATTTTTCTTTTTGTTTTCTGTTATAGTAGGCTTAAAATTAGAACCCCAGTTTGCTAGTTAATCAATTGGGCATATTTTCTTATGTAGATCTTGGATGAATAAAAGCATATATTTTTGACCTAGTATTTGTCCTAGTGTTAGATTTGTGTGAGAAGCCATTATCTTTCTTTTACCAACATTAGTTTTTTCTTTCTTTTGTAGCTATATATTAGTTTTCTTTGTTGTTTTAGTTAGACATTTACTTCAAATTAGAAAACGTTGATAGTGAAAGAAAAGTGTTCCATAAAACAATTAATATTTTACTTACATTTGGAGGTTTTATTTTTTGAAATTGTTTGCTTGTGAACCATAGTTTAAAGTAGATTGTTTCATTTTGAAATATGAATGTTGGTAAGTCTATTCAAATTTGAAAGTTAACTTAGATAAAGAAAGAGTCATTTCACTTCAATATTTCTCTTTGTTACTTACTCGCTCATTAGTTTAGATTTCAATTCATTGCAATTTAATTTCATTTACAAGCATTTTTAATCGAAGTTAGTCAAATCAAACGTGCACACATTACCATACCTTAAGTATATGCTTGGTTCATGGCATCGAGATCAACCTAATAATCAACCAATTAATCTAACACATATAAGCCCACTTGGGCCCATAAATTATATTGTAGTTAGGTTAGAACTTTGGGGATATGCATCCAAATAATTCCCCTTTGTCATTTTACATTGAAACATAGTAGTTGACTATTAGGTTACTTTCAAAATACTTTCTATTGGACACAATCATATCCCATTTGGTAATAGGCACACTCTTCATAGTGGACAATGCTGAGGTTTGGACCAAAGGTTTGATTGAGACTCCTTACTCTTTCACTAGTAAAGATCCCAATACCGTTAGATTTCATCTTGAAGGAAAGGAAAACTGTTACACATGTCTGTGAAGATGTAGCTTAGTGGCCATTCTACTAGGTATCCTTACCCAAGTGGTTCTCATAGGAGGGGGGAACTCGAGACAAATTTCTCTGGACCATTGGGATTTCATGACCTAGTGTCTCCTAATTACAACTCTCTCTTTAATACAAACACTCATCCACATGGAGACCATAATACCCTTGTTGTTGGTTGATTGGAAGGCCCTTATCCATAGACTAGGATTTGTTTGAGCACATCTACTTTGTCTTATAGGCTATAATCGTTTCTCTTTATAGGATGAAACTGGTTGAATTAGGCCATCTTGATTTTGATTTATACACACTTATACCCACTTGTTGCATCACATGAGCACATAGTGAGTGTATTTTTCATTCATTTCTTTGCTCAGTTAATTTGTTTGTTCTATTAACCTTTTGATTAGCATTTTGCATATTAGGGCGATATTTTAATATGGACACCATAGGTCCCCCTAGGAGGTAATATTGTAGGATGTGAGGCCTTTGGCCTTTGTTCTTTACTGGAAACATTATCCTCCCTGCTATATAAGTTAGGGTTTCTCCCCTAGCCCAGGTTCAGGTTCTAGCTCTTCAGATTCAGAAAGTTATTATTCTTCCAAATCCTCATCCGTTTCCCCATAGAGGGGTGTTGGTTCCTCTATGCTACATCTAGTTCTTCTTATTCTAGTGCATCTTCATCCAACCCAAGTTCCACCATGGTTGGAAAAAATACAAGAGATAATGTCGACTGACCTTCTATGGCTTTCATGGGAGGTTTAAATATCCCTAATTCGAACAAGTTAATTAATGATCATATCCACCTGTTGGACATGCATTTTGAATAACTAAGTTTTGAAGAGCGCACACAAAAGTAGAAAAGGGATTAGTTTGTGGGGTCAAAGTAGAAGTCAGAGTGCACACAAAATAAAGAAGGAAAAACAACATGTAGGAGAAAAAGAAGGAAAAGAAACATGCTCGCGAAAAAGAAAGAAAACAACTAGGACATATTAGGGTTATGAGCCCTAAATCTATGTATAAATATGTAATGGGTTGGGGAAGAATAGGATGTTGAGAATACAATATTAGATTAGTGAGAGAGAAAGAGAGCCTATGCTTAAGGCTTTGAGAGAGGTTTTGCAGAGAAAGGGCTTGCATTGTAGGGCGGCTAGGTAGGATGGAGAACTATACCATGATGTATCTATTGTAAGCATATTGTGCAGGATTGAGGTGATTACCGCATAAATATTAATATAGAAGACATCCGTTGTGGATGTAGCCCAAGGATTGTGTGAACCATATTAAAATATGCGTCTTTATGTGTTGTGTTGATGTGGTTGTTCATGGATGTTTTGTTTATGCATGATTAGTATATATATTTTTACTACATGAATGATGCAAAATAATAATGAATGGTGCAATGGGTTACTTATATTTCCATCTATGTTATAAGGATTCTGCACAATAGAGTTGGTTAAATAATCAAAAGATATGAAAAAAGATATTGTGCATAGGGTGGATAAATAGTAATGGATATGATGATAGCCTCACATCCCCTCATCCCTGCATAAAATTGGTTCCTACAACCCCAATAGATACCTTAGGTGACACTTCAATTGCATGCAGGTGATGCCAAAAGATATGGTATCTGAAGGGTTTTGTTGGTTGAATAAATGGAACCTAGGGTCTTATAACTGTGTACCAACAAATGGTTCTGTTTCCAGGTCTTATAACAGGCTTACCTAGGGTCTTATAATAGGATTACCGTCACAGGGGGAAGATCCCACCCTACTGTTTGTAGAAAAAAACACCATAAAACTCTATCAGAGTCCATGAGGGAGAAATTTCACATAGTTATATGGGTGCACAGGTTGGATGTACCAAGTATATGTGACCCAACAATAAGAATTGTGATGCCAACATTAGCGTGAAAGTTTCTAAGAAAGTGTAGGAAAGACCAAGTACCCACAGGTGTGATAGATGCAACTAAGAAGTGTGTAGAAGGGGTATCAATGAGCTAGGCACCATTTTTACTTAACGAGTTCCTCATCGCTTGCATGGAAGCATAGGACAGAGGCATGGAATTCCACTATTCCTGGTTGTTAATTCTGATTGTGTTCATAGCTTGGAATGAACCAGAGGATGTGCAGTTTCTGGGTCTAAGAGGTAAGTCCTACTTGGTCGCCAAGTATCAGAACTTCTAGTACACAATGGACAAGAGAAGACAGATAGATACCAACACTGAGTTCTTTCTATACAACAAAAGGATTAGGATGTTTATCCAAAATACACCACGAATCTCACCACAACTTGTAGAGGCGTACACACCAATTGCGCGATTATGAGAAGACTGTCATCACATATACATACAAGCAAAGAAAGACCCAAGAGAGGAATGGGTCCAGACAGAGTACAAAATCACAGAAGAAGACATCCAACTAATTATGCAGGATTGGGACCTAAATTGGAAGGTTCCTACGAATGAAACAAAGACGGAGCACCCTGACAATGAAGAAGAAGACCAAGGTAATGGTTAAGGAAATGGACAAGGAAATCATGCAGGGGATGCAAAGAAGACAATACCAAAAACAAGGGACAATAGGAAAGACTTGGATAATGGGAAAACAACATCTGTGTAGAAGACGATGAAAGCCCATAAATAACCAACTATCTACACTTTGACAAATGATGATATCAACATGACCGAATACCAAGTGAGGGATGTTGTAGAAGAGGCAGCTCAAAAAATGTCGTAGAAATAATAAGAACTGCACTAAAAGGTGCATGAACAATTAAAAACATTGCAACATCTTTGGGAGGTAGTAAGGAGAGCACCATAGTGAAGATATGGTGAGCGACCAACAACAAGTGCGATTGGGGAAGCAGGGGCCATCACTTCTTACTTGTTAGAGATAGAAGCAGTGTAGAGAGTTTTGAAGATCTCTCTAGATGCAATTGATTTCCCCACTCCAGAGATGTAGGAGTAGGCACAAGTACTAAATCATCTAGACTCAGTCATTTCACAGATTCCCATAGGATCCCTACAAGGCTTACATACAGGTATGGTGCAAGAAATAAATTTCCGTTCAGATTCAATGTAAAAGGACTTGGCTATGGTAATGGTGAATGAGGTAGAATTGTATATGGATTATATGACAGCTGTGCAAGAGAAGGATGAGGCCAATCAAAAGGTAGAGAGGACATTGAAGGAGAAGGAAGAGGCCTAGCAATAGGAAGAGAGGATACAATAGGCTATCCAGAAACTATATAAGGAGATTCCAGAGGTGCCAATGGTGGTAGAATCCACACTGGAGGAATATGTATCCAAAATCACTAAATTCATTCAAATCTTCCGCACTAGAATCAAAGAGTTCGAAGTGTGAACTACACCAAGGAAACCACCCGGGGAAAGAACAACCATAACCTCAGCAGCAAGCATTAAGAGTTTGGATGAGGAGTGCGCGAAGTTATGTGAAGAAAGCACACAACTTTGGAAAAAGTTGATGGAGGATCTGGCGATGAAAGTTGTTGAGGAAAGAATAAGGAATGCACATGACAAGGCACAAAAGGCCACGAAGAATATAAGCATGCTGCCACCGTTAGAGTGCACAATGTCCATCTTGGCGAACATGCAGTCATACAACGAGATAGAAAAAATAAGGGAAGAGTAGAAGACTCTCACACAATTATTGGTACCTATGCAGGATGAATCACACATAGTCATAGGGGAATTGGTAGCTACACAAAAAACAATGAAGAAATAAACACAAGACAATGAGGATAATCTCACAACCCTGACTGCGCAGTTAATAGAGGAGATTTTGGAGAAAGAAGATGAGGTAAAGAAGGAAGTCACTATAGGAAGAGAAACCATACAAAATTTTATGGAGGTGTGGAAGGGCGCGACACAACAAGCGTAAGTGGCCCTAGACGAGCCACAACTGAGTGTTGGGGGCCTGTTGGACAAACATTTTGAATAACTAAGTTTTGAATAGCATGCACAAAAGTAGAAAAGGGAGCAGTTTGCGGGGTCAAAGTAGAAGTCAGAGCATGCGCAAAATCAAGAAGGAAAAGTAGCATGCAGGCGAAAAAGAAGGAAAAACAACATGCTAGTGAAAAAGAAGGAAAAACAACATGCTAACAAAAAAAAGGAAAATTGTTAGGACATATTAGGGTTTTGGGATAACTATTAGGGTTTTAAGCCTTAAATCCATGTACAAATATGTAATGGGTTGGGGAAGAATAGGCTGTTGAGAATAAGAGATTAGATTGATGAGAGAGAAAGAGAGCATACACTTAAGGATTTGAGATATCTTTTGCAGAGAAAGGGATTGCATTGCAGGGCAACTAGGTAGGATGGAGAACTATACCATGATGTATCTATTGTAAGCATAGTGTGCGAGCCTAAGGTGATTACTACACGAAGATTAATATAGAAGCCAATGATTGTGGACATAGACCAAGGATTGGGTGAACCATGTTAAAATCTATGTCTCTATGTGTTGTGTTGACGTCGTTGTTCATGAATGTTCTATTTATGAATGATTATTATAGATATGTTTACTATATGTTTGATGCAAAATAATAATGAATGATATAGTGGGTTACTTATGTTTCCATCTATGTTATAACTATTCTTCACAATAGAGTTTCTTAAATAATCAAAAGATATGAATAAAGGTATTATGCACAGGGTAGATAAATAATATTGGATATGATGATAGCCTCACATCCCCTCGTCCCTGTAGAAAATTGGTTCCTGCAGCCTCAATAGATACCTCAGACGAGACTTCACTTGCATGCAAGTGATGTCGAAAGGGACGATATCTGAAGGGTGAACCTAGGGTCTTATAACCACGCGTCAACACCACCATGATGTCAATTGGCCCAATATGCCAAAATAAGCTTCCCTTTGACATTGCAATGTTTGAGGGTAGACATGGAGAGGATTCATCCAACCGTATCGTGTCCTTCCACCTTTAATGTTCCTCTAAATACATAATAAAGGATTTGATTAGGTTGAGACATTTTCAACACACTTTGATGGGCATTTCTACTAAATGGTACATAGACCAACCTAGTAATAACCATAGAACCTTTGAGTCCATAGCTAAGGTTTTCCTCACCTTCTTCTATCTTCTAGTATACCATGATGTAGGAATAGAAATATTGACCAATTTTTGTCAGACCACAATCACTCACATCTATGATCACATCCATGAGTGGCGTAAATGATGTGGCTTGTGCAAAGCCGATATCAATGATCAATTCCTCATGGAATGGTTCTTGAAATCCCTCCTTCCTCCCATTTCCAAGGATGTAGCCATGACTATGCCAAGGAACGAGGAATACACCATCCAAAAGGCACAATAGTATGATCTTATTTATGATTAATCAAGGTATGTATATACCATCCTTCCCAATGCTCCTACCTCTTGCTCAGGTGACTTGTCAACACCAGGGACATCTCATGTGGCTGATGGCCTTATAGGATCTAAGTTTGATACCTATCCACACCCTCAACCCCTTGAACCTAGTGGATATGGTTACCCTTATGGAGGGGTTATCACCTCTTAAGGATATCCTAATCCTCCTTAGGATTCATCTCACTCCATATATCAAGTGGGAAACAATACCTCTTATTATGCATCCACATGTTCATGGAACTACTTGCAATAGTTCCTCTTGTGGTGGGGCCACTATGAATCCCTATTATCCTTTCTTCATCCCTCCATCAGTTTTCACAATTCCTCTAGAAATGGTACCCCAAGACCCTGGTGCTTAGCCTACACTCCCTCCATAAGTGAAAGTGTATATGCAACATAATTCCCCCAATCCCCCCCACTAGAATAAAATATGAATAAGGGGAAGGGAAAGTAGAAAGACCAAAACCAAGCGAAGCAGGGGAATCTAAACTGACAATCTAATACCAATGTTGGGGGTAATAAACCCGCCATAACCCAAGGCCAAGGTAATAATCCCCAACCTAAACAAGGGAAGAATTCAAACCTTCATGCCAATAAACCTTGCACTACTTGTGGTGTCTATGGAAATTATACCCATGAGTTTCTATTGTTACACGATATGCATCATATGTTGGAAGTGGTTGAAGCTGCAAAGTGCACTAACGATCAACCCACCCCACCTTCCTTGTCACAACCAGTTGTGTTGAGAAACCCTTTTCCAATGCAAGGGTTTGTGTCTACTCTAGAGGCAATTCCTTCTATACCACCTCCCACTTCCAACACTCTTGGGAATGTGATTACAAAATCCTTCACCTAAATTCAGATGATGTCAACTTGACCACTCGATTTCATCAGTATGGTATTCCACCTGAAGCACAATCAACTTATTCTTCTGATCCCATTTTGTCCATATATTCCTCATCCAAGTGTGGACCTAACTCCTAAATTTCCTAAGGTTCCATTGAGGTTTAGTTCCCCTAAATATCATGCATGGAGAACCCATAACTATAACATTGTAGATGACTTAGCTCAGTCTCCTACAACGATGTCATCCGTAGAAGTCCTCCAAATGTGTCCTTTACAATGGAAGGATTCACTATCTACTTTGGGTGTTGTTTATCCTTTGGATGATAGGTTAATCATTTTTGACATTGACAAACCAAACAACTTTCAATTACTCCCTTCAATGGCCTTTCAAATTCTAGTGTCCTTAAACAACATCGTTATTGTTGGAATACTGAGAGGAGGGGGGTGAATCAATATGAGCACTTTATACCACTTTTAACCACAATATCTAAACATCAACTTTATCAACAATATTCAACAACAATATATCATGAGCATACAATCATAAGCAACATCACATAAAATGCACAGTACACCAATATATACGTGGAAACCCAAATGGGAGAAAACCATAGAATTCTTTCTTATATATATCAAGAATTCATTCATAGGAAGCACCAAATTCCAAATTCTCCAGCTACAACTGGAAGGAGGATAAAACCCCCTATTCTAAGGCTCCAACTCGAAGGAATATACAACTCCCTTAATTTTCTGGAATCAACTAGAAGGAGGCTACAACCGCCTTTCCTTACCCCATCCTGCCACCCTGAAATATAAGTGTAGACCATCTGTCACTACCACAATCACTGCCGCTATCACATCAACCTGTCCAATCTGTCACTGTCACCAATACTCAACCAGATCCTCTCACATGGATCATATACCAAGGACACCTGTCAATTATATGTCCAACATCACCAACACATGCCTATACCAAACATGTACCAAACCATCAACCTGTACCACAATAAGTGCATCAACCATGCACCGACACTTGTACCAAATCGTGCATCAATCATGCACCATAACCTGTACCATATGCCTCAACCATAAACCATGTTTATCAAAACCGTACCAAGTATACATCTTGTACCATACCAAGTATCAACCATGTACATCAACAATGTGCATCAACATCATACTATGTACCAATCCTGTACCATACCATGTGCCAACAATGAATATCAACCATAACAAGTGTCTCAACCATATACCATATCATGCCATACACCATATACCAATATAACCAAGATATAAACCAACAATGTACCTATACATCAAACAACATGTACCATACATCCAAGATGTGCCTTAAGTCATATACCAAAGCTCACAAACACATAACTCAAGCATGCTCTTCAATATCACCAAGATGAAACCTCATACATGTACTACCAATCTCATCAACCAATCAAATATGATCACATATATCTCATACCCACTATCATAAGTGTATAGCCCAAACCATGTACCTATCATCACAAGTATATCTCTCTAATCATGTGCCATACATGTACTACCTCCATAAACCAAGTCTAATGAGCTATCACATCAACCATGTATCAAAACCTCACTGTTATGTAGCCTCAACTTGTACCAATATATTCAACAATACATCTCAACCAAACCACCTCAAACATGTACCCTATGACATAAGATATGCCTCAACAAAATACACAAGAATGTGTGCCAAGTACAAACAACAAGTGCACCAACAATGTGCCTCTGCAGATCTACCTTATACAACATGTACCATACAACCAATAGTACCTCAAGAGAATATACTCAAGTAGTCTCTGATCAATGATGGGATATCTTCATCGAGCACTTGTTGACTTGGGAGTACAAGTGAATGTGCTTCCCGACAACTCCCTGGAAAACAATGTACAAGCCGTGAATTGGAGAGATTTCCAATATTAATCAAGGTCGCTACATCATAATGTTAACCCAATGGGTCAAATTGCAAGAGTTCCACTTGGGTCAAACTTTGATCATCTTGTTATGTCATTAATTTTCTAGATATGAAACCAATGTACCCTACCATTATTGGTCAACCCTGGGTTAAAGCAATTATAGGTGATTTGGTCAATCTATGATTGAAATCCCTAGATTGGTAATCATAACAAGATTGTTCTATTGGATCAAGATATAGAGAAATAAAATACTATGCAAATTGGGATTATTCGACGACTATTCACTATTCTGGTATGGGTTCGACCAATTTCCTACTTGGACACTTCGATTGTTCTAACTTGGTCTTACTAGGATGCAACTATGTCTAAGCTTTCGACACTTATATTGAACTCTGTGGTATGGGTAAATGGCGTACTTAGTATTACAGTCACATTCATATTAATCTAAACACTATGTCATGCAATGATCGAAATGACAAGAGTGTTTAACTACTCACTAGTCAACATAGACCGAGTATTCCTCACATGACCATACCTCCAAGAATCACCAAGATCCAACCTCAAACAAACATATAATCATACCTTTTACTTATGTAGATGAATCCGCTGTACCTGAAACCTGTCACACATGCTTGTAGACTCTCCTCATTCCCTATAGCCTGATGCAAACCTCATCATTTGGATTTGGATTTTCCTCATGGGATGAAGTCCATTGTCTAGCGAGGCCTCGCATGATGATCCCTATGCAACCCGCGGGGGTGCCTTGTGGGACACTAGTATTCTGACCCAAGGGGATCAACTAAATTAGGTTTTTTCACAAAACCCTCACTCTCCTCTACAATCATGAAACTTTGCCGTCACTCTTCCTTCACTACCTTATATATGTCAACAAAATCCCTGCCAAAATATTTCACAAGATAGATATTCAATGTGTTCAATAGGTTCTAATGGGATTCCATTAATATCTTATTTATACTTCCCAAGTTCCTTCCTTTAGGGGCTATCTTGCAACTTTTTTACCCATTTTTACTTCCTTTAGGGTTAACCCACATTCTTGTTGCAACTACTTTACCCATAATTAGTAAACTCATAATTTCTTTGTTACAACTAGTTTACCCATAATTAAATTCTTGTTGCAACCACTTTGACTAGCAAACTTCTTGAAGACTTTATAGAGGATTCTAGAATAATTGACTTCTTGTTGACCTTCTAGGAGTTTCTAGATTATTCTTGAGGGTCCTCCAATCTTTACAAATCCATATATCCTCAACTGTAAGGAGCCACGTGACCTAACACCTATCAACATAAATAAAATGATGCGTACTATCCATCTATGATATTCTTACTTGAAAATACACTGACCTTCATGTAATTATTCCTCGATCAACTGTGGGTTCCATAACCACACCTTCGGGGCTTCATGTAGACTACATCAAATGCACCCAACACATATGGTAACATCAACCACTCTATCAATGTAAACTAACTCACCATCAATCTCAAACACATCTGTAGAGCTTCCAAACTTCTCCAAGGATTGACATCAGTCTCCAAGGGTTGAGATCAATGAGAAACAACTATCCAACAATCTCTCCAAGGGTTGAAATAAATGGAAACCAACTGTCCAACAATCTCTCCAAGGGTTGAAATAAATGGAAACCAACTGTCCAACAATATCCCCCTTTGGCATTGATGGCAACAATGATGGTAATACTGATGCTCCAATACTCATGCTCCCCTTGTGACCATTGATCTCATCAATATTTCTCACTCTCCCCCTTTGAAATCAATGGAAAAGGGTCTCTCTCCTTGGGGTTGCTCCCCCTATCTTCATGCACCTTTTCTTTCTCTCTACTTCCATGCCTTTGTTCTTTCTCTTCTCTTTTGACATCATGGAAAAAGGAAAAATCCCCTTGTCGATATGGCTCCCTTTGTCTGTATGCTCCTAATCTTCGTTTCTGAATCCCTTTCTCTGATTATTTTTCTTCCCTTGAATTCTTTGCAAAATTTCATATAGATCAATGTAGGGATACCTGTAAGTGTTTCCTTTCCTCTCTTCCAATGCTTTCTAATTTTCCATTGGTGTTTCCTTTTGAATTTCACTGACATATATACAAACATTCATTACTTGATTTCTTCATTTACTTGTCATGTTCACTTGATCATACTTGTTCAATGATTTTCTTTTGATGATATGGCTTATGTTGATAGTTTTTCTTTCCCTGTTCTATTGTGCCTTTCACTGCTTTCCTTTTTGTGACCAACTGATTCCAATTGTAAATAGTATGTTATGCATCTTCTCTGACCCATGCTTTCTGCACCTTCTATATCATGAATCCATCTCTGTCCATATGTCATGAACTTTCCATAAATCTACTACTCAACTGTTCACAATGCTGAACCATATATTACTGTACTATCATGAAGGCTTCACAACTACAACTGATCATCACAAGTTCCCGTTTCTTCAAACTGAATCAAATGTGTCCACTGGTATTCTCTATATGCAAATCAAACTCTACACATTTGGAACAACCTATACTGAAAATATCCCTACCTAAATACATACGTGGAATAAAATCATAACCTTATACCTGTGTAACTGCCAATTGATACTTGTGTGGGAACACTACTTCTCAACTGATCGATTTTTCATTATGTACTTTTGCTATCTAAATACTCTAAATATATCTCTGCAAATACTTCAACCTACTCGCAGGATTTTTCTATGATTTCTAGTAGCTACTTCACTGAATCCCCCTGTTCAATATTCATATTCACTTGGAGTCTCCACACCGAGTGGCTTAGAAAAATACTTGCTCTAATGCAAAGTAATCTTCCTCTTCATTTGTAGACTCATCATCTCTCTTAATTCTGAATTATTTATTTATTCATGTGGATTCATTATTATCTTGTATTACAATTCCTGAGAGTACAATCTCTTGTGGATGTTCTTTATTCACTTTCTCTTCTTTTCTTTCTCGTACTACTGCAAGTCCTGTGATCTCTGGGACCTATTCCTCATTGACATGCTCTTCTTATCTTTCATTTCTTCTCCAAACCTTCCTGTAACTGACATCTTTCTTTCTACCTGTAGATTTTTCTTGATCTCATACTATTGCCAATCCTGAGAGTATGACTTATGGGTGTCCTTCGTTCATCTATTCCTCATTTACTTATTCTTGTTTTCCTTTCCATACTTTCTTGTATCTAATATCAATGTTTTCTTTCATAGAAGTATCCATCATGCTTCTACAATCATGAGCTATGTGTCCATAGTTATGGAATTTGTAACATTCAATGTTATGTGGAGCCACATAAGCATTTCTTGCTTGAACATTTCTTCCATAAGCCTTGCAATCTACAAATTTATGTCCAAAGTTAGTACAATAAAAACAATGACCATAAAAGAAATTTACATACCTTGGTGTGAATGATCTTCTTTGTGGTGTAGTCCTTTTGAATTCCTGCCTTGACTAATCATGATCATGATTGAAGCTTATTTGTGGCTTGAATGTGGAGGGTCTTCTTGAAGATGTATCTCTATCATCTTTATTTGATTTTGGCTGACCATGATTCATTCCTTTGAGTACTTCTGCATAAATCTTACTCTTTTCTTCATTCTTCTTTTCTAACAACCTTGAGTGCGTCTTCTCAACATTCTTCATTGTTCCTCAAGAGACTTGTTCTTCTTCCTTTCTTTTGTCAATTCATCTAAAGCACTGATCAACTCTATGCCTTCTTCATAATCTTCTTCTTCTAAATCTGTTTGACATGATGATAATATTTATTCTTGTTCTATTCTTGCATCTTCTTTAGCATTCTTTGTCTTTGTGATGGGATATTCCTTAAACTAGAGATTATGTAACTAATCCCAAAGTTCTTTAGTTGATGAACATTTTCCAACCTTTTCTCTTACCGGATCAGGTAATCCTTCCCAAATGAAATCCATTTCTATTTTGTTGTTTCTTTTTAATTCCTTCTTGGCTATTGTTTTTGGCTTCTTTGTAGCAATGTATCTTGTAAAAATTGAGTACCAAACATCATACCCATGTGCTCGTAAAAACATTTTTGTTCTATTGCTCCATATCTCATAGCTCAGACCATTCTGACCATCAAACCACTATATTGCATTAGCTCTGTATCCATTAGCCATGATATCCATGATCTACCTTCCAGTGGTTAGAATGATTTTTTGAAGGACTTGCTCTGATACCAATTGTTGGAATACTGAGAGGGGGTGGGGGGTGGGGGGTGAATCAGTATGAGCACTTTATACCATTTTTAAACACAATATCTAAACATCAACTTTATCAACAATATTCAACAGTTTATCATAATGTATAATCTATTATTACATTCAATATATCATGATCATACAATCATAAGAAACATCGCATTGACAACATCACATCAAATAAATAGTACACTGGTATTTATGTGGAAACCCAAATGGAAGAAAACCACGAAATGATTTCTTATATATATCAAGAAGTCATTCATAGGAAGCACCAAATTCCAAATTATCTAGCTACAATTGGAAGGAGGATACAACCCCCTATTCTCAAGCTCCAACTTGAAGGAAGCTACAACTCCATTAGTTTTCCGACACCACCCGGATGGAGGCTACAACCCCCTTTCCTTGCCCCATCCTGCTGCCCTGAACTATAAGTGTAGACCAACTGTCACTACCAAAATCACTTCCACTGTCACTGCCTCTATCAAATCAACCTGTCACTGTATCCAACCTGTCCAATCTATCATTGTCAACAATACTCAATCAGATCCTCTCACATGGATCATATACCAAGGGAACCTCTTAACTAGATGTCCAAGATCACCAACACATGCCTCTACCAAGCATGTACCAAACCATCAACCTATACCACAATAAGTGCATCAACCATGCACCAACACCAGTACCAAATCGTGCATGAACCATGAACCAACACCAATACCAAATCGTGCATCAACCATGCACCATAACATGTACCATATGCCTCAACCATAAATCATGTACATCAACACCATACCGAGTATCAATCCTGTACCATACCAAGTATCAACCATGCACATCAACAATGTACTATGTACCAATCCTATACCATACCATGTGCCAACCATGCACATCAACCATAACAAGTGTCTCAACCATATACCATATCATGCCATACACCATATACCAATATAACCAAGATATGGACAAGAAATGTACCTTATCAAATACACCTCAACCAACATGTACCATACATCCAAGATGTTCCTTAAGTCATATACCAAATATCGCAAACACATACCTCAAGCATGCTCCTCAATATCACCAAGATGCAACCTCATACATGTACTACCAATCTCATCAACCAATCAAATCTGATCACATAGATCTCATACCCACTATCACAAGTGTATAGCTCAAACCATGTACCTATCATCACAAATATCTCAATAATCATGTTCCATACATGTACTAACATCCATAAACCAAGTATAATGAGATATCACATCAACCATGTATCAAAACCTCACTGTTACGCAGCCTCATCTTGTACCAATATCTTCAACAATACATCTCAACCAAACTACCTCAAACATGTACCCTATGACACAATATATGCCTCAACAAAATACACAAGAATGTGTGCCAAATAAAAAAAACAAGTGCATGTGAAATGTGCATCTACAGATCTACCTCATACAACATGTAACATACAACCAATAGTACCTCAAGAGAATATACTCAACTTCACATGAACATACCTCAAGTAATCACCAAGATCCAACCTCAAACAAGCATATACTCATACCTTTTACTTATGTAGATGACTCTGCTATATCTGAAACCTGTCACACATGCCTATAGACTCTCCTCAGCTCTTGGATCCTGATGCAAACCTCATCATTCAGATATGAATTTACCTCACATGACGAAACCTGGTGTCTAGTGAGGCCTCACATGATGATCCCTATGAAACCTACGGGGGTACCTTGCAGGACACTAGTAGTATGAACCAAAAGGATCAACTAAATTAGGGTTTTTTCAAAAAACCTTCACTCTCATCCGCAATCACAAAAATTTTCCGTCTCTCTTCCTCCGCTGCCTCAGATTTGTGCTACTTTAGATATGTCAATAAAATCACTGCCAAAACCTTTCACAACATAAATATTCAATGTGTTCAATAGGTGCTAATGGGAGTCCATTGATATCTTATTTATACTTCCCAAGTGCCTTCCTCTAGGGGCTATCTTGTAACTATTTTACCCATTTTTCCTTCCTTTAGGGATAACCAACATTCTTGTTGCAACTAATTTACCCATAATTAGTAAACTCATAATTTCTTTGTTACAACTACTTTACCAATAATTAACTTCTTGTTGTAACCACTTTGACTAGAAAACTTCTTGAAGACTTTCTAGAGGCTTTTAGAATAATTGACTTCTTGTTGACCTTCTAGGAGTTTATATATTATTCTTGAGGGTCCTCCAATCTTTACAAATCCATAACTCCTCAACCGTAAGGATCCACATGATTTACCACTTATCACCAGAAATGACATGACACACACTATCTATTTATGATAGTCTTACTTTCAAATACACTGACCTTCATTTCTTTATTCCTCGATCAAATATGGGTTTCATAACCACACCTTCAGGGCTTCATGTACACTGCATCAGATGCACACAACACATATGCTAACATCAACCACTCCATCAATGAAAACTAACCCACCATCAATATAAACCACATATGTAGGGCTTCCGAACTTCTCCAAGGGCTGACATATATGACAACCAATTGTCCAACAATATCTCCAAGGGTTGCATCAATGAGAACCAACTGTCTAAACAAACTGTCCAACAATTATTTATCGATGCATCATTTATGAAGGTGAATCTATGCTTTTCATGCCCACCCATGTCTGGAGGTAGTTAGGTTTACATGAGTTTATTCCATCTACCATTTCCCTTCATGCGTATGATGGTAGGCCTTCTTAGCCAGAAGGGTTGTACCAGAACTATCCAATCCAGTTAGTAGGTAAGAAAATGCTTATTGATGTTGAGGTTATAGATGCCCCTTTGGAATATACCATTCTCTTAGGTTGTAGTTATATATATGATATGTAAGAGGTCACCTCTTTGGTTTTACACATGATGATTCTCCCCCATAAAGGGGAAATTATCACCATTGATTAGTTGAATTACCACAATCCAACCTTAAATAAGAATATAATGATACCTTTTACTTCTATAGATGAATATGCTGTACCTAAAACCTGCCACACATGCCTATAGACTCTCCTCATCTCCTGTAGCCTGATGCAAACCTCATCATTCATATTTGGCTTTGCCTCATGGGACAAAGATTGCTATCTAGCGAGGCCTTGCGTGATGAGCCCTATGCAACCCGTAGGGGTGCCTCGTGGGACACTAATAGTCTGACCTGTGGGGATCAACTAAATTAGGGTTTTTCACAAAACCCTCACTCTCCTCTACAATCATGAAACTTTGCTATCTCTCTTCCTCTGCTGCCTCAAATTTGCACTACCTTATATATGTTAATAATATCACTACCAAAACCTTTCACAAGATATATATTCAATGTGTTCAACATGTTCTAATGGGAGTCCATTGATATCTTATTTATACTTCCCAAGTGCCTTCCTTTAGGGGTTATCTTGTAACTATTTTACCCATTTTTCCTTCCTTTAGGGCTAACCCACATTCTTGTTGAAACTACTTTACCCATAATTAGTAAACTCATAATTTCTTTGTTACAACTACTTTACCCATAATTAACTTCTTGTTGCAACCACTTTGACTAGCAAACTTATTGAAGACTTTCTAAAGGCTTCTAGAATAATTGACTTCTTGTTGACCTTCTAGGAGTTTCTAGATTATTCTTAAGGGTCCTCCAATATTTACAAAGACATAACTCCTCAATCGTAAGGAGCCACATGACGTACCACCTATCATCAGAAACAACATGACGTATAATATATATCTATGATAGTCTTACTTGCAAATACATGGACCTTCATTGCTTTATTCCTCTATCAACTATGAGTTCCATAACCACACCTTCGAGGCTTCATGTAGACTACATAAAATGCACTCAACACATATGCTAACATCAACCACTCCATCAATGAAAACTAACCAACCATCAATATCAACCACATTTGTAGGGATTCCAGACTTCTCCAAGGGTTGACATATATGACAACCAATTGTCCAACAATTATTTATCGATATATCATTGATGAAGGTGCATCTACATTCGTCATGTCCACCCAGGTCTGGAGGTAGTTAGGTTTACATGAGTTTATTCCATCTACCATTTCTCTTCACGCGCATGATGGTAGGCCTTCTTAGCCAGGAGGGTTGTACCAGAACTATCCCATCTCGTTAGTAGGTAAGCAAATTCTTATTGATGTTAAGGTTATAGATGCCCCTTTGGACTATAACATTCTCTTAGGTTGTAGTTTTATATATGATATGTAAGGGGCCACCTCTTTGGTTTTACACATGATGAGTCTCTCCCATAAAGGGGAAATTGTCACCATTGATTAGTTGACTTACCACAATCCTAAGACTCAAATAAACCCTCACAAAATTGTCTCTTCCTTAGATGGGAGCCAATTGATCACCTCTCTTTTTGACATCATCCCAGGAGTCTATAAAGATTCAACACTACTTGGTTAGTATTACAGTCCTCCACCTATATTTTCCCAACCAAGTTAATCTAAGGTATGTATGGTGTCATCATCCCATAAGAAAGTGGGTCCAACTTCACAACCATCTGCTGGGCCCTCAGCTCTTGCATCTTCAATACCACCACTAGAAAGAAATCCTCATCAACATTACCCCTTTGGCTAGGTCCATTTCTTATTTTCACATCAGATAATAGTGAGTACCCATGTTATGGCGACATTGAATTTTCCTAACCTCACATTAGGGATCCTGGTCTAGTACTTGGATCCTCCTCCTACTTCTCCTCCACACTCTAAGTGGATTCCTTATTTGGTAGTGAAAACTGTTGAAGTGATACCAACTAATCATGTAGCCCCTAAGGAACCTACCTAGACCCAACCTAATCCTACATAAATGGGGAAATGAATTGATAAATGAGGCAAAGCCAAAAACAAAGCGGTCGCTGATAGTTTTAGACAAGCCATGGCCACTTAGAACCCAATACCTAGAGCCATACCTTCATGCATTTTATGTGATATCACTGACCATTCTACCAATAACTATCCCATACTACTTGAGATTCAAGGCATTCTCAATGTGGATGATTTGGAACCTAGTCCTTCCATGCCTATCGTGCAAGTTACACTTCCCAAATGATACTTTAAGCATATCAATTCTTTGTGCATGAATCACCCTTTTGATTTGTGTGATACATATGCTCATTATTCTCATCACTGTTCTAAACTACCCTAATTTCACAATTCCCTCAACATCGATTTTTAGTTGGATTCTACTTCTCAAGAATACCAAACTTTGGTAGTAGAGGATCTTTCCCTCAAGTGAGAAAGGTTTTTCTAGGCCAATAGTAAACCCATCATTGAAATTTGTCCCCCTGATGTGAAAATTGATGAGATATCCATGCAAATTTGGTACCTTTCAACTTCCATGGAAATGAAGTCATTAGAAAAAGTTTCATTTTTTTCTAACATACATCAAAGCATCACTTGTATGCCTCATGTCAATTTGGTTTGGTGGAGACTTCACTAGTATTTAGTTTACCTTTGTAGATGTTGCATATGTGAACCATACCTATCATTCCCATGGCATTGATAATGATTTCACTACCCCATCTTCTACCACCAGATATGGTAGTGTAGGTTCTCACATCCCAGTCTTTCATTTTTATGAAGAAATATTGGAGTCCCTTACCATGCCATATTACCCATGGGTTGATATGCATCATTGTTCCTAATTTTTACGACAACAACCTAGTCCCTTCGACCAATATGTTATTGAATCAAAATATTTTTTGGACGAGCATTTGTTTTCCATATCCACAACCAATCCTTGGTATGGTGACATTTTAACCTATTTTCGAACCCATAAGTTGAGTCCCTCTAACTCATATGTAAATAACAGATTGACATGCCACCTTTTTCTTTCCAAAATTACATCCATAATGCATATGTGCATGTCCATGCTCCTCACATGCTACATATACACTCAGAAGGGGGCATCGTTCCCACCTACCCATACCTAATCAGTGGATCTCATGTTTTGGGTTATGATGGCCCCTTTGGCCAATTTCAGAGTTGGTCACTATTCACTCTATGCCTAAGACTCTATGGCCTAGGGTGGGCATACTCTCCTCTCATTCACTAGGTGGTTTGTGATGCTAACCTCACCGACACAATATCTTCACATTGCATATAGTCAATGTTTGGTACCATATATTGAACCATTATACTCTATGCAATTCAAAATATTGATTGGCGACCCCACACTTACCATCAGGTCCCCATGCTCAGCCTAGTGGGAGGGGTAAATCTAGGTTCCCCTTTTTAGTTCATCCCCTCATTAACCATATACACCATTGGAATTGTATTTTTGATCTATTCTCAAAATTTTGTGCTTTTATACTTCACCAAGAAGCCATTTTTCCAAGAAGCATTCAATCATGCTTATTTTCTTACGAATTCCCACAAATGTGTTTCAATCACTTGAGCACCTTTATTATTTGTTATTTGTTGACTTATGAATCATAATTCACCATGCATAACCTATTTTATTCATGAATACATCTCTCCTCCAAACCTCAATTTACATGGCATTTAGCATAGGTTAACTCCACTATGTTCATGGAAATTTTCTTTTATTATCTGGAAATTTTCTATAGGACCCCCCTCACTTGGGTAGATGAACCAACCCATCCATATTTTTCATTTTCCATATACTTGGTGATAGATCCTTCTTTACATGGGTTCCCTAGAATAGTGACCCATGTTTCATTTTGGTGCCCATGCTCTTGAATCCCCTTAGGGATTGGGAGTCTAGTTAGTCTACATACCATAGTAGAAGCCACATGCATTTTTTCTCATTATGTTGATAGCCATACCCTCTGGACTCCCACATTTATGGTTTTTATTTGTTTCATTATCATGTATAAAAATCCCTTAGCTTCAACCATACATGGAAAATGATTTGTTTTTATGAAACAATCCACCCACCCCCAAGGAGATTGCCATTAATGTCCCTACCATCAATCACATGCATTTGTGGTTTTCACATTCAACATTACCACCATTTGTTTTTTTTTGGGCTCATTTATCTCCTCGTTACCCCTACATATCCACATTTGGTTTCCCTAGTGGGAATATGACCAGATACCATGTCTCTTGACACACTAGTTAGATATGTTGTATTCTCCTTTTGGTACTACATATCTTACCATCTCCTATTGAAACTTATTTAGACAGACCAAGAGGGTATTGTTATTTTAAAGTAGTTGGTTCAATTTTTGGCAGAATCCCTATGTTTCCCTTATTCAGAGAATCTGAGATGAGTCACCATTATGTCTCATGGAGTCTATTTAGTTCCACATTGAATCATGCTAAATTTTTTCAGCACCTCTGTAAGTTGTACCCATCTCGTTTTCCCCAAATTTTACCTCCAATTGTACTAATGGTTCATTGATATGTCCTTGAAAGGCCGCGTGCCTAGGAATTTTCCATTCCTAGTGGAATGTTTTCAGTCACTACCGAGTCATCCTTGCATTTATGCTATGAACACAGGAAGTCTTGAGTCCACCTCTCATTTCCCTTGGTGTTCTTTTTTAGTGTCAATCTCTATCTGTTAGACCTTACTCA
The DNA here is from genome assembly GCA_009831015.1 of Picea engelmannii. Taxonomy (NCBI): domain Eukaryota; kingdom Viridiplantae; phylum Streptophyta; class Pinopsida; order Pinales; family Pinaceae; genus Picea; species Picea engelmannii. Next base: position 631,544 of record ML776846.1, on the reverse strand, counting down.
TTACCTTACTTTCAATGGGCCTCCCCCTATTGACTTCAACACTTGTATTCTAGGGGTATGGGTTAGATGACTGTGTACCTTGGCCTCATTTTCATCATTGATGGGTGTCTGAGACCAAGTAGAGAGGGTCATCCATTCTCTTTGACTTAGTTGTTTCTCACATGATCAACTTCATCTCATCATCAAATGCTTGAGAATTGTACACTTGATGGTTTAGTGATCCAAATGACTGTACTAGTCTCCTAGACTTGTGTGAGATGCATTAGACCTCAGGAGGGGGTTTCTCTTTAGGTATTCCCCTACATGTTTTGACATCAACTTTTGATTCCAGAGATATAACTCCATTGGTTGTACTTTGGATGTTTGGCCTAAGGAATCCCTTTCATTATTGGGAATTTATGAACTTTCCCCTATCAACATCAACACCTTAATTTTAGGGGTTAATCCTATGCTCCCTGGTACCTATCCCCCTCCTTGATGGGTTACCTTGGACCAATATAAGAGAGCCCTCATTACTCTTAGACTTGGTAGGATATAACATGCTTGACTTTATCTCATCATTTCACTATTGAGATTCGTACATATATCCATGGTCCAACCTTAGATGTTGTTCCTGAGATGTGATTGGCTTGGTTTTTCCTTTCTTAGATCCCTTAGTTTGAGATTCTCTTCCGCTAGCTCATTTTAGATATTTGGAGCTGATTTCCTATTTAGCAATGCTTCTCAAGTTGTTTCCATCCCCCTCCCCCAAGGGAGGGGCCATCAATTCCTATGTACCCAGATCAACAATAATTATGATGTAGACTTGGTACTTTCGATCCATACATATGTATATGGGAATGTTTCTATCAATGTGTTGTGTTTTGGCCCTATTTGTTGGCACCATATTGTATATGAAACTTCAATTTGAATCCTTTTCTCATCTCCTTTATGTTGGACACACCATTGTAATCATTATCATGAGTTATCTCGATGAGTATGGGTATGCCTACCTCATCCCTATTGAGATAATGTAAACTCACCACTTTGAGACTTTCTTGTTGACATATGGTATCCTTCAACCTCTTCCATGGGTGTTTCTTCTTCCCATGAAACATCTCTCTCTCCTTGGTCCTTTCATTTCTTGGTAAAATAAAACTATAATTTATTTTGATCATATGATGTGCTCCTAACCTGATACATTTGGGGGAATGTGTTATAACCCAAAAGTTTTTCACCTAGAACAAAATGATAGGTTTACCAAAATACACCACATATAGTATGGGTACCATGCATTTTTACCCATTTTAACATCATTTTACACCATTATGACTTAAAGAACCATATTTTGTAAAGCCATTTTCATTTTCTAAGGTCATAAAACCCCCCTTTGACCCTTTTTCTCTTGAAATTGTCCAAAAAGAAAAATGAAATAAAATAAAATACAAAAATACTAAAATTAATGGTTAAAATTAACGTGGTCAACAAATAATATTTTATTATGATGACCATGTCAAGGATTTTTTCTTATAAATTCAAGAGGCTTCCCCCATTTCTCATATATCATACATTGAAAGAAAGGAGATGCTACTGAAATTTCTCTAGCCCCTCAAGACACCCATTGTGATTGATGATATTTTTTAGCAACAACCATAACCATTTTCAACCATAAGGAGAGGATTCAAGCCACACACTTGGGAAGCAAAAAGAAACCTCCCAAGGAGAAGGTGAAGGAGTCCATATTCTCCAAGAAATCATCCATAGGTGTAAGTAAATTTTCTTTCCATTATGAAATGACATAATTTTACATTCTTTAACAAGATTCTCATTTTAGGGGTGACCGGTGTGAGGGGGGGTTATATATTACCCCGATGGAAATCATATTCTTAAGTTTGCGTGGGGTCTCGGGCACACCTTAAATAATCAAGTAGAAGTATTGGCTGTATATATGGTGATGAAATTTATAAGAGCATATAAATCTTCGAGTGTCATTGTCATTGGTGACACAGAGATGATCATATAGGGCTTGCACAATATAAAAAAAATCTCTCAACCAAGTATTAAAATAATATACCATAGGAGAAAAACTGAGGAGAAAAACTTCCAATCATTGGAATACTTTCACATTCTTCGACGACAAAATGGGGAGGTCGACCTCCTAGCTAAGGATGCTAAAAAATTGGACCAATGCACTCTAAAGGTAAATGAGGTATCCTCCATGCAAGTTTTACCATAATTTAATGGTTAAAGGAAAATTTATTTATTTTTTAATTAAAAAAATGTTTTTGGGGGTGATGTGACCTCTCCTCTCCTCAACATTGAAGCTCATGATTCTCTCGAATTCATCACAACATCTGGCACATGCCCCATATCATCCCTTTGAGTACCACTCTCCACTTGGCACACACTTCCTTCCTCCTGTATGTCAAGCCTTAAATCCCCTCATGAACATCACAAATATTCATTTGGGATATCTCCTCATTTCATCGTCATTCCAGGAGACTCTTTCCCTCTTGGCTTCTCTCTCATTCCTATTCACATGGGACTATGGTTATGATCTATGGGTTTTAGCTTGATATTCCATTGCTCGTTGTCATCCCTATCCTCTATCTATTAGATACCCATGTGTGCACACATGGATACTCTCCCCTGGAATTTATATCTCGTTGAAGGCAAGTTTATGTGCTCAATTTGGAATTTTCCTGTTGGTTGTTCTCCTCTTTTCCATTCTCAACTCTCCAGTTTCCCCCTCAATTGGTTTCGTTCTCGTAACTCAGCCATGTTCAAGCCACCTCTCCTCATGTGGCAACATAATCAACCACTCTTCCAATGTAGAAATTGTGAAATGGATCTTATGAAGGGGAAGTTGAAGCTTCAACAATAAGAGCTAGTTATTCTATGGGAGTCACATTATTATTTGGAGTATAAATTGTAGGATAGAGAAGAAATAAGAGACAAAGAGATTTCCATTGTCCTCAGGAAAGTTAATCAACACTTTGAACAAATCCACTCTCTTGGTAAGGAAATTCATCGAAGTCATCCAAGATTCATGTGTAACATGAAACGACCCCTTTTGAAGGATATCATGCCTCTTGTGAAGTAATCTGGCCTTTGCATCAACAATTAGAACATACTGAACAAGGAGATCTCGAAGCAGTGGTGGATACTGCTTTGAAACTTAATTAAAACAAGTTTTATGCAATGCAAATGTGCTTTTTTGCTGCATTCTTATGTCAGAATATATACATGGAAGGATGGTAGCATTTTTGTAATAATTGTACTAGATAGTTCTCAAATAAGAACGAGTATACCCTCTATTTTCATGGAAGTTCATAGACAATAAAATTTTGTAGTTTCAGGCCATTTTAGCTTAGATACAACCCCCTTTTATAATACAAATTACCTGTTTTTGTTAAAAAAAATGATTCTAATTTTGGGTTTGTTTATTTTCTTCATTTATTTATTTTTCCCATGATTTCATAAGCTTAGAGATGAAAATTTCCATTTGAAGCTTTCTAGTTTTATTTCATTACTTTGTCTTTATTATCCAACACAACCACTAGATTTATATATTTGCTAACCCTTGTTACAAAATTTACACAACATTGTGGCTCATCATACCCCCCAATTGAAGGGTTGCACGCCCCCCGTGTAATAATAATAAATAAGGGAAATAATAGGACTATAGGTTGGGTTTCTATGGCTATCCCTGATATTGTGGAATGGTGCCTTCATCAACTACTATACAAATTGATTTCAGTTCCTCATCTATGGCTACATTCTATAGGTTTTCCTCTATCTCTATCTTTGCTTCTTCCTCCACATCATTTTCCTCTCTCCCTCTCTCTAGCTTGGTTTCTACCTCTATTTATATTTATTTTGTTTCTTGCATCGATTCTGCCTCTGTTTAATTTTCCGCTCCTACATCTAAATCCGAATCTAAATAAATTTTCCAAGTACCACTCCCCCCAATAGTTAGAGGTACTAGCTTCCCTCATTGACCTATATCCATCTCAACATCCATTTGTGCTATAAAACAATCATCCTTAAATTCATATGAAACAAAATGGGTGATGGCCTCCTATGGAGGAAAACTAGAGATTTTGAAAATCTCCTTCCATAAATATTAGGCTCTCTAGACCTTCTATGATAATAAATAAGATGAAACATGAATATAAAACGTATTCAACTGTATGTGATGTGATGAGTTTTTCAATGTATAACTCAAACCTAAATAGAGTTGTCCCAATTCATGGTAAGGAATTAGGCTCTCTCCTTTGTATCCTCTTAGGAAGTTCCATCCATCTAGTTTCAACACTCTGTAACAATTCATCTTAGGAATTTCTTATCAATAATGTAGGGCAAGGATGCCTCTATTTGCTTCCTTTCCAACATAGGGAATGCTACAAGATTTTTAATCATATATACAAGATTCATCCAAACTTGAGTGGGTTTGATGCTTTCACTCCTAATTATTAGTTTAGCCTCCATCTCATCAACTTTGTACTTCTTCATTGTCTTAAACTTGTTCTACTCATTCCATATCCAAGAGATGAAGGCCCTAAGTTTTATGTCTCCAACATAGGGACTTGAATACCATACCAACATCTAGGGTAGCACATGGTTGTCCATATAAATTTCACATAACACATTTTGTTTCTCTGGGGTGATGTCAAAATGAACTTCACAAAATTGGAATACAAACTTTCCAAGAATTTTGAATATCTAAATATATTGACAAACACATTTCTCAAACATAAACTTATACCATTACTCCTTAAGATACAAAGCATATGCCCTTTCCAAGGTTCTACAAGATAACATCTCATTAGAATACTCAATAATTTGGTCAGACATGGCTATTAACCTTATTGCTTCATCATCCTTTTCCCTAGTTTCTTCCAGTCCCTTAACCATTTCAAATTTTAAATTGGCATTCTCATTTATCAGTGACTCTAAGCTATGATAATATTCAAGAGAAGAAAGAGAAAATTTCATAGTCAATGAATTCAATACCTATTGATGTTTTTGAATAGAGATAAATCCCTCTCCTCATTCTTTAGAATACACTTTCCATTTCATAGCTTCAACATGGTTTACATACAAATGTTTCATTGGTCTTTTAATCTCAATGGTCAGTGTAGGTTATGGAATGCTCTTTTTCAATATCTTCGACCCTAACCTTCTCAATTACATAGGTTGTACCCATTTAATAATACAAATTCTGATGTTTTATTTCTTCTTTATAATGGGAATCCCTAACCTGGGTGGGGTATCATACTCCTCTAGTCGAGGAGAATCTTCAATGTCAATAGGGTTTGCATCCCGTGCTGAAGAACCCTCCCTAACAACTTTAGGGATTTTCAACTTTGGTTCCCTAACAAGCTAGACAATCCTTCATTTACTTGTTCTTTATGTGCTACTGTTGGGATTTATGGCTTTGGTAGTAGAGGTGAGATTTAAAATAATAACTGGCTCTACAGAAGTAGCTGTAGGCTCTGTAGCTTCTTCATCATTTCTCTCTGATTCATGCATCTAGAGTTCTCTAGCCCCTATAGCCTATGTTCCCATGAACTATTACTATGTCATATATGCCTACTTTCTCTGTAGGCCATCCAAAATTAAAATCTTGATTAACCCATGGTGCAACAAGGCACCTTTTTGACCCAATTGAACCTCCATATCCATATTCTATATTGATCGCAATAGGAAAAATATAATGTTTATGAGTCATTGGTGTGTTAAGTGCTCCAAAAAATTGACATGGTAAGCACGTATGATGTTGTTCCTACCTTCAAAATTAATGTATTAGATGACATGCAAGGAAACCTTATCGCATGGTCTTAGCAACATCTCTCTTTTAACCCTTTTTCTTCTATCCACCACCATTTCACCTGCATGTGATCTTCTTATAATTTTGATCCTTTGTCTTACTTTTGAACCAATTCTCTCTTGTTAATGAGAGCTAGTCACTTAGGAGATGGAGTCCTCGATGACTGCAACAACCAAATAATAAACTATGGTGGAATTTCCTCAAAGATGTTGAGTGAATTCCATTGAGATGCCATCATTATTCCCTTGGAGTATGATACAAAATGTCTTTAATCTTTCTCTCTCAAAGATGCACACCATTGTGATATTCCTATGGACGAGTTTTCTGTTTGTAGGCTCATGATTGTTCAATCCTCCACTCATTTCTATTGTCAAATTCTATTCCTTCTCTAGAATTCAACAATGTTGCGATAACCTCCCATCATCTCTTTGCTTTAAACTTATACCATGAAATATTCAAAACTAAATTCAAATGGAACAAGTAACTCTATAGCACTACATTATGGAATTTATAATCCACCATTTCCATCTACATATGTAAAATATTGATTGAAATTTGTTGTAGAGATCACAAAGCTAGTGAATCATACTCAAGGTTTGATTAATTATGTTTATTTGTATTAACTCCCACATCATTTTTGACTTTGCAACATTCAAACTACTATTAACATGTCATCAGTCATCTATCATATATCAATCACATAACAACTATCACATTAGCTTATTTAGTGTTCATTCATCAACATATTTAGTGGCTAATGAATATGACCACATTTTTGATGACTGGGATGAGATGATTGAAAGTGAAGAAAACCATCAGCTTACCTAAATAGAGGTTGGAAAACCTCCTCACAACTAAATATTTGGCCGCCCTTAAAAAAAAATTGTAGGAAGGAATAAATGAGGAATAGGTGCAATGGGTGGTATATAGATGTAGGTTGAGGAAAACGTGTATAAATGTAGTCATTACAAAACATCAAATTATTAAACAAGAAAAGATGATTCAACGACATTTCTGAGAAAATGTGGAGAATTATACTAGAGTTACTTATAATTGTTGAAGGTAATGAAAACATTATATGTAATTTTGTAGTAGTAATATGAACACATGATAGTTTTGTAGTAGTAGCAACAATTGTATGGATATTTTATAGTAGAAATAGGGGTAGGAAGATTTTGGAGTAGCAACATACTAACATTGGCACTAAAATCTAGATTATATTTAACAAAAAAATAATAGTGCTACTAAAAAATGCACAATAATTGGAAGATAAGGAAATGATACTTATGTTGTTCAAGTCATATTCTATTGTCCTCACACACACACACACACACACACACACACACACACACATTGATCCATATTATTTTGAGAACGAAATGAAAGTGGAGATATAAAAATGAAATATATAGAGATATTGCAATAAACACAAACATACAATAATGCACAATTTTTATTATTGAGAGAATGTACAGAAACTGTACACTTACAGAGTGAATAACTCACTATAATGGTGGAAACTTATCTCTTATAAGAGATGTGATGGCTATGCTCATTCGCAAGAAGATGATGATGTTTTCAATGAGGCTCTGGAGTCCTTTTTAACATAAATAAAATCCAAAACCCTAACCCTGAAAGATGAAACGCCAAAAGGTTTGTGGGCCCTGATGGGGGTAGTTGGTATGTCAAGTTTCCAAGGGTGTAAATTTTGCATAAGATATCCATTTGGGGTGCATGATAGCTCATTGGAAAGTTCTATCCAATAAATACACATTTTCCATCACACTCTGGCTAAAGTCTAAACTGTGACTTTGGCAGGCCCAAAAAAATGTTGTTTAGGGCCTCATAACGCCCCCAAAAGTTTAGGACCTGAAAAGATGTATAAAAAATGCCAAGGTGGAAACCCCTATTTTGAGCCAGTGGAATAGGTGGGTGGCCATCGATTTCCACCTGGATCAATCCTCCCCCCTTAGGAAGCAATGGTCTCCATTACATCAATTCCCTGGTGTTAGCATTGAGAGTCACCCTCAAATTGTGGGAGGATAAGCCCAATACCCATCAAAGTTTTTGGTGGATGTTGGTTTTATATGAGTGTAGGTCAATGGACATAAATGAGTATATGAATGATGTTCAACATGAAACTGGACAAGAAATGCACAGGGAAATGAGGGCCACATTAAATTTAGTTAGGGAATTGAGTTTAAGTGTGAGCAGAGGGAAGACTTAATGAGAAAGGTGAACAAGACTACTATGAGAACAAGGCTTTCAAGAAGTTTGGAGAAGAAAAAATCAGATTCAAGATCAGTCTTGATCACAAGCTTCAAACACTAAAATATGTCCGAACAACACAGTCACAACAACACAATGATCAAACCTACATCACAATGCAGCTACAACAACTCGACTGGATCCTCCATGCCCGAGCCATTCAGTGTAAGAGGGATAAAGATAACAAGGGAGCTGACTAAAATTGGTCATGATACCACTGTAATCAAACCTACATTACAACAACATAACAAACCTCGATTGGATCCTCCATGCCCAAGTGTTTTAGCACAATTTTTACAAAGAGATGAAAAGAAGTTGACTTCTATCAACATGAAAGTCTCAAATTTGATACATAACTAGAGAACAGTTATGGCATCAAAACATTACAAAATAGGGAGCTCTTCTCAACTAGTTGACGACCTTAACAAAATATTAAAACTATCTATTTATACTTAGAACAATATGCCACTACCAAGAGTGTGACCTGGTCACTACAATCAAAGCTTTATGTCAACGAGTTCTTCTATCAAACTGAATGTGTACCCATCTGTCAGATGCGAGATCATATCGGTATGGGTTTTGCAGGAAAATCTTCCCACAGGGGTACCATGGGCTGACAGTTCAGTCCCCACAGTTGGGCCTTCCATGCCTTCCATTTATGGAGTGAGCCGAGGTTTCAACCACCAAACCTACCTTCCATTAACTTCTTTTCCTCAGAGATTGAACGAGAATTACTGCTCAGGGAGTGACCACATGTTGCTCTTGGATAGGATGCAATATAAACATGTGATTGCGGGGCTTCTCAGAGGTGGTTTAGGTTCAGAATGCTTTTGGGCCCACAATCCATGATCTTTCACCACGTAGCACTTTTCGCCTGACCATGGTTTCCTTTGCGGGACTGCTAAAGAAAATTATCGCCCGAGCTTGTTGCGTCCCCGCAATAGACTATGGCCACTGATATGTTCACGATCTGAGATCTGGGCACACCTACTAGATTTGGCACCACCTCCAAGCTTACTCACCCACCAACTTTAGGATTTTCCAAAAGTGTGCTTTGGGGTGGGGCGCTACTTTTGGTGCTGAACAATAACACATCCCGGAGGATGATCTAACGTGGAGGCCATATGTCACCATGATGATGTGTCGCAGATGGAGAGGTAACATGTGTCACTTTAAAACAGACTGTAGGCATGCTTGAGAACGCTTGAAATGAGTGCCATGTGTCAGTGCTAGAAGGATTCCACGTACTTGGTGCTCTAGGGATCAGGCGTTAGCTCCATTTCCTTTGGCTCCTTTTTAAATGTGACTTAGGGCCATGACCTCATGTAATTGCATGATTGCGGGCGCGACCAGAGGTGGTTTAAAAGAAAACCATTTTTCCCCCACAATTCACCACAGACCGCCACGTGCCCCTTTCTCAAAACCATGGTTCCGATTGTAGCCCACCCTTAAAATTTTAAAACATGCACACCTTCCGACCTCGCAATGGAGCAAGACCATTGATATTTTGATTTGAGATGTGGCTTCCTGATCAACAACCTAGCTCTGGCGCCTTTTAGATTGATGGATCAGATCTTCCCTTTTAAATCGACAGCCTAGATCTTCTTCGCGATTCGGGATTCAAGCCTTTCAATAGTCAAACCTTATTTGCTCCAAGAAAATTCTCTGGAGCTAGGGATCTGATGAAACATGGATCCCTGAAATCAATGCCTAAGATGATTTTCTGGTCTCCGAACTCTGGGAGAATCAAATCTCAAACCTCATCCTCTTCCATGTAATTTTACCCAGATCTCTAGATCTGGCACCGCGTGGCTCCTGGATTTGGACAGCTGAGATCCATTTCAGGTCTTGAGGCTCCAGGAAAAATAAAACTTCAAACCTCGCTTCCCCCTGGAAAAACCCCTGAAGCGAAGGATCTGGTGACACGTGGCTCCCTTCAAGATCAAGGACTCATGCTTATTTCTTAACTTCGGGCCTTCGAGAGGCACTACCGTTAGGCTCAATGGCTCCCATATGATTTCAATATCAATGGTCCACGATTTCTTTGGGAGTTCAAGCTTTGACTCTTCGACATTTTTACACACTTCCCACTTCAAAAACTCCTGAAGCAATTTCCCTGAATACTGGGATCAATTGCCACCTGTCCACTTTAATATCGATGACTCACGTTCTCTTTGGGATTTGGATCTTTTCATGGATCTATACTTCGCGGAAATTTGGACTTCCGGATACTTGTGGGCTGGTAATCTAGACTGTTCCTGGAATCTCCACTGCTGAACAATTAAACAACCTGTTGCTTGCATTTCAAGCCTGAAATGGACTGTTATGAAAACTGTGTTTTGTGTTCATGGCTGCGGCCTGCATGATTAAGGATTTGGATGACTGGCTGTGAGATGAGAAAATAGGGAGACTAGTGACTAAAAAAAAGGAGACCGATGGTCATCCTTAGAGAAAAATAGAGAGGCTTAGGGACGAGACTTCCTTCATGTAAGACATCAAGGGGAAACAGGGCGCACAAATGAACAAGGGAAAAATAAAGAACAATCTACAAGCCGAAGGGGGAAAACAATTAAGATTTGGTCTTTGAAAAGAGTAGAGACAGGGAAAGACTACATAGTCAGGTATATTGACACACACCTATGGCCCTTGACAACCTTATGTGATAACACCTAGGGAAGATTTTGCTGAATTTGAACCTTGGTGAGCTACTTGCCTTGGTGAAGAAGCTGTCCTGCTTAGCTTGCTGAAGGCTGTTATGAACCTATTGTTGAAGGGGTTGGATATATTTAAACAATCTAGCTACATGATCTACCCGAATGTGGGAGGAATTTGTCAGTGAAGATGCAACATGAAGAACATGAAGGGATTTATCATAACTTGGTTGGACTGGGCAGTGTGGAGGCACCCCCATAGGTGTAGTAGGAATATCTTGGTGCTCTTCTACAATATTGCTGATCTGCTTCTATTGGATAGAAGGGTCTTGGGTCAAGGTTGCAGTGGTTACAGTTTCCTTCTCTTCTGACCATATTGTGAAGAGGATAAACTTTGCGGTATGAGATATTACTTTGTGGCATTGTTTTGTCGGGACAGTAGTCAGAACTACCTTTGGTATCTTGTAGGGATGACCCCCAAGAGTAAAAATGATGCTACAGGGTCGCGAATCATAAAAATCATGATGCCTCCACATATATGGATGACCTAACAAAACATCATAAACTTCCAGTAGGGAAACATCACACAATACCTCATCCTTGAAGGGCTTGGTGCCGTATGACAGACAAAACTGCTGGCTGACACAAAGATCTCGTCCCTGGTGAAGCCATCCGATATTGTATGGCTATGGTGTGGTGTTGTCGGAAAATCCAACTGCTTGATGACCTCTTCCGATATGAGGTTCTTCTGGCTTCTGCTATCAACAATAAAATGCAGTGGGGTCCCCTTCACCCACATCTTTGAATGGAAAAGACGCTCCATCTCCTTAGGATCCTCTGGTTATTCTGGTTGGATTGTTGCACTCGTGAAAAAAGTAGTTGGTTCTACATCAATTATCTGTCTCCTTTTATTATTATCTGAATCCGAGTTTGATTCGGGGCTCAGTTTTGTTTCTTGGAGCTCGACTACCAATGACTATTTTGAGTGAAATTCATCAGTGTTGTGCTAAGGTATTTTGTGGAAGTCGCACCACTTCCCAATTTCCTTTGTCTTCCCATTTATCTTCTTTTCCTGCGGCTTGGAATGGTTATCTTGAGGTTGGATATTTCGTGGATTAGGGATGCCTTTACCATACTTTGGTTGTTGCATATTTTCAGATCCAAATTCCCGCTTGTTTTGGTGCTTAAATTTCTTCTTGATTTTGACAAAATATCGATATGCTCCTCCCAATGATGAGATGTCCAAAAACTACATTTCAGTTTGGATTTACATGTGTAGAGCCCTGCGGTATTTTAGAACCAGATGTTGCTCAGAGTCTTGGATACCTAGTTTTGTGCACAAGGTATGGTAGGTATTTGTGAACTCCAACACTGTTTGTCCCCTCTCTTGATGCAACATGGTCCATATCATGTATTGGTAATCATAGTTTCCCACAGGGTAATATTTCTCCTTGATTGCATCCATAAAAAAATCCCAAGTGGGCTCAACCCCAAATATTCTAGACTCCTTTGTGGAATTTTTCTCCCAATAAGTTTCCAACTAATGTTTGACATGAGGGAGAGCCTTAAGGAGCACAAAGGTGATCTTTTCTCCGTCGAAAAAATTGTGAACAGAGAAATAACCTTCTAGAAAATTTAACCATTTTTTCAAAGAATCCACATCGATTTGACCTTCAAATATAGGAATATAAAAATTAACTTGTACCTTGAATGGGGTAGCATCTCCAAAGTGACTTCTTGACGAAAACATGCTTTCTATTGTAGATAATTGTTGAAGGATTTGGGAAAAATTCTCCAACATCTCGTTCCTCTGTTGTGCGAGGGATTCTGTGAGAAACAACTTGAGGAGATCTTCTTCTCCCTCGTATCTCTTCTCTTCCTCCATGGAAGGATGCTTGGTTTGGAAAGAGCGGTTTTCTCGAAGGGAAACTAGCTCAAGACCCAACCCTTTATACCCTGAACTCATCGGGGACATGCACAAGAAATGAAAAGGAGTAGCCTGCTCTGATACCATTGATCTGGATTATTTAGAGAAATAAATGAAAGCAGAGATATAACAATGATATATATATATATATATATATATATATATATATATATATATATATATATATATATATATATATATATTGCAATAAACACAAAGATACAACAATGCACAATTTTTATTAATGAGAGAATGTACAGAAACTGTAAAATTACAGAGTGGATGACTCACTAGAATGATGACAACTTATCTTTGAGAAGAGATGTGATGGCTAGGCTCATTTGCAAGAAGATGATGATGTTTTCAATGAGGCTCTAAAGGCATTTTTGACATAAATAAAATCCAAAACCATAACCCTGGAAGATGAAACACCAAAAGGTTTGTGGGTCCTGATGGGGATAGATGGTACGTCAAATTCCCAATGGAGTAACGTTTGCATACGATCTCTATTTGGGGTGCACGATAGATCGTTGGAAATGTCTATCCGAGGAATACACATTTTTCCATCAAAATCTGGCTAATTCCTATAGTGTGACTGTGGTGGGCCCAAAAAAACGATGTTTAGGGCCTCAAAATGACCCTAGAAGTTTAGGACCCGAAAAGATGTAGAAAAACTACCAAGGTGGAAATCCCTGTTTTGAGCCAGTGGAATAGGTGGGTGGCCACCGATTTCCACCTAGATCACACACACACACACATCATAGTGGAGAACTCAACATCATACTTATTTTCAATTTATCCTCCATCTTGATGTGCCCTCAAAGGGGTTTTTACTATAGGATTTTTTTTTGGCAAAGGAGAACTCACCAACAACTTGGTTTTCAAGAAATCCTTTGTGTTATGGAACCCGAACTAGGTTTTCATTATATAATTATTAATTTTATTTCTCTCTCTCTCTCTAATTTATTATTATCATTACTATTATTATTTAATTTATTTGTGAGATGGTAATGAGGAAAGTGTTATCATGTGTTGAGATTAAACATGCCCTCAGTCATGTTCAAATGTTGTGCTTGACCTTGTAGATAAAACACAAACTCCTCCATGGTCAAAGGATTTTTATAAAGCTTCAATCTATGACCATTGACAAAAAGTGGAATCTTTTCTTAATCAATAGTATGTATTTGGACAAAACTATTACTAAAGAGTATATCAATCTTGTAAGGACCAAGGCATTTAGTTTTGAGTTTCCATTTGAAGTCATTGAATATAAACTCATAAAGCATTTCCCAATCACTTGCTTAGAATTTTTTTGCCTTGATGAAGAGATCATTCCAATTAATTCATTAGCATAAAACTATTTCTATATGAAAAAGTGCTTGCTGTCAAATCTCATCCAAAACATTGAGCTAGTGAACCCTCTCTTTCTATGCTACAAAAAAGTCAAGTCCCAATTCCAATGTTGTTGGAGAGTTTTGATTTCAAATTCTATGGGAAACAATATTTTTAATTTTTCCATACACCCCATCATAAGTAGTAAAGGCTGTCGTAATTTCCAATTTATGTTGTATGTCCAAAATGATTTAGCAAGTCTATTGGAAAAATCCTTGCAGTGAATATGAAATGTTTTAGTCAGAATGTTATCAAGATCCATATTTATTTCCTTAACTTGGACATTTACTTGTGGATCATAGAGAGTAGACTTTCTATGATGAATCTTATGTTGATGATCTAGAATTTGGATTAGCTATGAAGTGAATTAGGGACCTTGATTTGTCACTATCTCTCATGGGACACAAAATCTAGTGAAGATATTCCCATGTAAAAAATCAACTACCTTGTCTTCTTTGTCATTTGGCAGTGCCTTTACCTCCATACATTTTGTAAGGTAATCAATGCAAACCAAAATATAGTGTTGGTAATGAGAAGGGGGATCATTTGGTCCAATAAAATTCAAGGTCCATTTACTAAATGGGTCCAATTAAACTTGTGCCTGTAGAGGCATCTCACTAGCTTGAGTAGGCCCACCCATTCATTGTCATTCATCACATCTGTAGACATATTCCTTAGCATTCTTATGAAAATTTGGCCAAAATCAACATGCTTGATTTTAAGAATAGTCTCTTCTGCAACAAAATGACTTCCATTTGGTTCATCATGATAGGAACAATGTATATCATAATCTCTATCATCATGTAGACAACATTAGGGTACATGATTAGGTCCCATTTTGAACAGATACCCCTAAATACAACTATATGGAGTACTTTTTATGATGATTCCACAACTTTTTTTATGGGGAAGTGTCAATGAAAATTTTCAACAATAAGATAATATGCAATGCCAACAAACTAAGGGATTTTCAAGCACACAAAAAACAAATGTTCACTGGGAAAAGTGTCAGACATAAGCCTTCTTGTAGGTTGTTCTCGACCCAAGGCAAGAAATCTAGAATCAAATTTTCTTAGCCATGTTTGTCAAATATAGTTAGAGAAAATTCCTGTAATATAAGAAACCACCTAACAACTTGATTAGTAACAAGAAGTTTATTCATAAGATACCTAATAACATAATGATATCTATGAAAAAAATAGGATATCCAATGATGTAGTGTCGAAATTTGTTGATGGCATATATCACTCCAATAAATTCCTTCTCAATAACATTATATTTTAACTCATCTCCAAAAATATTTTTGTTGATGTAATAAATGACATAATTTTCAATAGCCTCTTGATATCCTAAAACAATGCCTATGGATTTTTTTGAAACATCAGTGTGAATGTGAAAAGGAAGGTCCCATTTAGGACCTCTTAACACAAGAGTTGTGATTGATTTTTATTTCAAGGTTTCAAAGGAATTTTCACACTCTACGATCCATAGAAAGTCAACATCTTTAATAAGAAGGACAAACAAAGGTGCTACTATTTTGCTGAAATAAAAAATGAATATGTAGTAATCAACGTGTCCAAGAAAACTATGGAACTATTGCTGAGGAATAGGTAATTCTTGGATAACATAAATTTTGGTAGGGTTGACTCTAATTTTTGAATATGAGATGTGATCTCCTAAGACTATTCCCTCATTATCATTATAAAACATTTTTCTGAGAAATCTATGGACATCACACTACTACTGAAGAATAGGTAATTCTTGGATAATATAAATGTTGGTAGGGTTAACTCCAATGTTTGAAGAAGAGATGTGATGTCCTAATACAATTCCCTCATTTATGAATATAAACATTTTTTTGAGAAAGCTATGGACTTCAGACTATTAATAAGGAATTGGTAATTCTTGGATAACAAAATTTTGGTAGGGTTGACTCCAATGTTTGAATATGTGATGTGATGTCCTAATACTATTCCCTTTTTTATTAGCATAAAATTATCTCTTTATTGAGGGATAGATTCATATACAACAACACACTTTTTATATTATCCAACACTTCTTCGTAAGAATTACCATATACTCACTACTGCATTTGGGTCAAATTCTGATGGCGCGTTCGACGCAATTGCCACTTTCTATTGTCGGAAGACCGACAAACCTCGGACCCCCTCAAACGTCGTTTCACATGACGTTGGTTTTCTGACGACCTAGTTTTCGTCTGTATTGCAACATTGCAAACATGGCAAGACCGACGTTTCAAACGTGGCAAGTGAGACGTTGCAAATGTGGCAAGTGAGACATTGAAAACGTGGCAAGACCACCGTTTCAAACATGGAAAGTGAGACGTTTCAGACGTGGCAAGATCGATGTTTCAAACATGGCAAGTGAGACGTTGCAAATGTGGCAAGTGAGACGTTGCAAATGTGGCAAGTGAGACGTTTCAGACGTGGCAAGAGAGATGTTTCAAAGGTGGCAAAATAGACGTTTCAAAGGTGGCAAAAGAGACATTCTTAAGGTGGCAAGAGAGACGTCTAAAACGTGGGAAGAACGACGTTAAGAGGTATCATCTCCGACGTGGTTGCTATGGGAGCGACACTCCAAGATGTCACAATAGCGACCTTCTTGTAGGTATTTAAAAAAAAAAATACAATATCAGTACTAAGAGGGACGGGTACATTAACCTTTACTAAGATACTAGCCATATCAATATTTAAATCTATATAATCGGTCTATATTTAAGAAACTCAGATTTTTTTATCAACAATTTATCCTCTTAGTTTATGTATCCATTAGATACAACAAAAGTTGCAATCAATCCATCAATCCATTGTTTTAAGGGTTTTGGAAAAAGTTGCAATCAATCCATCAATCCACTGTTTTAAGGGTTTTGGCAAAAGTTGCAATCAATCCAATATGTTTCAAGTATCTTGGAATTTCCAAATTAAAATGTCATGTAAAATCCTTTAAAAATTAAAGACGATGGATGCTTCAAAATCCAAGTCCATTTAACTAAGAAATCCATGTAAGATCTCCTTTCAAAAGTGAATTAACTAAATATAATGCTTCACATTTCAAACTCATTTTGGAGACACCATTCAAGAAATCCCATACCCATAAACTAAAGATAATGCTTCACATTTCAGGCCCATTTTGGAGACACCACCATTCAAGAAATCCAATACCCATAAACTAAAGATAATGCTTCACATTTTAGGTCCATTTTGGAGACACCATTCAAGAAATCCAATACCCATAAAGTAAATATAATGATTCACATTTCAGGCCCATTTTGGAGACGACATTTAAGAAATCCCATGCCCATGTAAGATCCTTTCAGAAGTGAAGAAACTAAAGATAATGCTTCACATTCCAGAACTATCTGGAGAGGTCCAAAAAGTCCAATAAGCATTCGT